>JARFJB010000317.1:2260000-2522500 GCA_036346205.1 Vesta saturnalis | reverse complement strand
AGATGTTTAAAGTATAAAATTTCTTTCTACAAAAATTTGCATTGTAATGTATTTAAATTTATTTTTCGTAATGCTTAATTCTTTAACTAAATTCTGAGTATATTTCAACTGGTAACGCTACTGTTATGCTTAAAGATAAACTTGAACTTACCTTTAAAATCATTGCTAATACCTCTATTTCAAATTGATCGATTCCCGTTGTTGAAGATGTATACGTGAGGGTTGTAATTCTGCTAATAATGGCATTGTGTCAGACCTGAACGTGAAACACATATTAGACTTTCCAATTAATTTGTTATATTTGAAAAAGGTAATTTTCCGTGTTCTACATTCTGGATTAATTTTATAAAATCTGTAGCAATTCATTCACTTCACTTTTTAATTTTGTGCTCCAACAAATAGAGACGAAGACCAATTAGAGCTACTCTCTTTGAAATCTAGCTTTTTAACAATTTATTTATTTATTTCCTTTTTTTTCTGTGTATGGGGTAGTGTGTGTAGATTCTTATATACAGATTGGGTATCGCGATTTGCTTTTCTCTTTTATTGACCTACATTTGTTAGACATTATTATTTTGAATATTCCCGTATATGTCAGCCTTTGGATATCTCATCCCTGTAAATTTAAACCTTAAACGCCAATTAAACTTAATAATTTGTCTATTCTGTCTACGGATATCTCAATTTCTGGTTTGGTTTAACTTTTGTTCCTGCTAACATGACGTAATCTTTTTCATTTCTATACTAAAATAGTATATTAACTTTTACCATTGTGACATAACTGTTGAAATATTATACTGTAAGTGTAATGGTCGCGTATACCCATCATTGTTTCCGTCGTGCAAGCTTACTATCAAATTCGGACAATTAACTACAGCTTTATAATTATTGTTAAAGGTCCCTAACGTTTTAGAAATATTGTTTATAGTAACTCCTTTATTCACACTAATTTTTTCATTTCCTATTAATCAATTTTACAATTTATACTGGTAAATGCTTCTGTAAATACAAACTTTTGCTTACTATATTTTTCTTGCAAAAAATTTAAATGATTTATATTTAAAATTTTGAATTTATTTTCTTTATTCACGAATGTACTAGCTTTTCGTGCCATTCACCTCACCTGATGCTATTTCAGCATTCACGAGGTTATTAATGTGAGGTTTACCTACATTTTGAGTTCGTTATTTGATCATATACTGTAAAATTTCCTATTTACGTATTGATTATTATTAAACGTAATGGTTACTGATATGTAAATTTTGTGGTTTATTGAACCTCCGATTTTTGTACTTATTATTAGATTTTTGAAATCTTTTGTTACTAAACTGCTATTATTAAATTTACTTTGATAAGTAGAAATTATTTATTTCCAATTTACAGCGAAATTAACTTTCCGATATTTTGCTAAACTAATAGTTTCCATAAGATTTTTACTATTGCGTGGTTTTATAATATTTCTTGTTCCGTTAACCTATTACAAAATGAACCTATTTCTTTATTAACCTTTTTTATCATTGAAATAGAATTTTTGTCCCCTTCTAACCGTCGTAATGCTACATGCAGGTGCAACCTGTAGGTTCTCTATATTTTCCGCAAACTTTTCAATTGTATTGCAATGTTTCATATTATGCAAGTCGTTTGCCAAAACTGCCGTGATTTTCGCTATTGTAAAACTTAATCTAATGCCCTTCACCAACTTGTCTATTGTCTCGTATGCTTTAGCTAACCTGACTTTTGCATTTTCGGATAATCCAGTTTTTAAAATACCCCCACTACAATTTTACGACTACCTATTTTCAACAAACTATATGCTGCCTTCAACTAAAAACACTTACCCATTTTTCTGAATAATCAAATCTCACCCCATTTCCTAACTAACCACGTGCTTCATAAACAAAGTTTTGTAGAACAGCAAAATGATTATGGTCAGTGTCGACTGATCTTTGTTGCAAAATGGATTGCGAGGCAAAAATTCTCAAAATCTTCAAGCAGACAACTTTCAATTTCACCCAATATTTCGTTTAAATTAGTTATAATGAAAGAATTTCTATTTCAACGATGTCTGCGCAGACAGAGATCAATACTTAAAAGAAGAATTTGTTTTAATAGAACCATTTTAAATTCGAATGTTTGTTAGAAAATAATAAAAATTTGAAATATCTGTTTCAGTGTTACGGTTCCTAGTAAATGTTTGACAGATTTATACATTTTGCTCGAAAATACAATATTTCAGACTGTTATAAACTTTCCTAAAGTATGTTAAAGGTAGAAAATCCTCTCATTTTCTAAAAATTCCCCTACTAGCACATCAACGATATCCTCACATAGGAAATTTTATTTTTCTAAAATTTACTTTTTAAATCCTCTTATGCCCATACATCTATCCAGTATCGATTTTGACTTACTGAATACCCTTTTCGGTATAAATCAAATTTTTCCTATACTAATGGAATGTATCGGATCACGTTAAATGAAATAGGATATCTTAAAGAAGTCTATTATAAAGAGGAAAATTACTTATACTGATCTGATTTGAAAGCATGTTTTTGGGCATGAATAAACCCAAAAAAAAAACTTAATTTAACTAAATACTTAATATCTGCTAGAGTTTATTTATGGTGCAATTTTATCAACATTTCTCCAAAAGCATTTCATTTTTCATTTTCATATATACTTTATTGTAGAAGTATTGCAGTCTACATATGTCTCAGAGTAATTTTTGTAGTTTTCCTTTTCGTGTTGGAAAAAGTAAACGTAGACCTTTTTTTACTACTTTTTAATATGAACGGTTTAAGTTATATTTAGAAAGCCGAAGGGCAAACAGAGATGGCAGCGTTGGGGACGCAATATGATTTCACGTGTCGCTATACGCAGATTTGTTTTCATTTGGTTGTTGTGTCACCGCTGAAAAAATATCCCCTACCGAAAGACTCTTGAAATTGAAAATAATAGCTTCGGGGAACAGGGAAATGACAAAATTGAGTTAAGACAACGTGAGGAAAATAAAACTAAAAATACGTCTGCATCGTTTATTCAATTTGAGACTTTAGTTTTTAAGTATTTACGAATTTACTGAAACTTTAATCCATGTTGTTCTGAAAAACTATTCTTGTAGGTGAAAACTTTAGTTAAATGAGCTTTCTAATTTATATCATTAACCAAATAGGTTAACTTGTGTAACCTCTATAACCGCCCATTCGATGCGACAGTATTGTACGTTTAATTACTACATGTCGACTTGTGGTTTATTTGTGACAGAGAGTAATGTCAAAATGCTTTTCTTGCAGACAGCCAGTTTCTTTTATTTAGTGTGATGAAGATAGAATACACCATCTTAATTGTATTTAACTCGTTACTTTACTAATCGTAACAACTTAAAGTTTTCATTTAAAACCCCATTTCTATTTCGTTGTCAGTAAAATATAAACTACCATGTTCTTTCACGTATTCCAAGCTTTAATTTGTTGAAAACCTTTACTGTATTTTTTTAAGATGATCAAATATTTAAACAATACGCATACATTTTACAGATAAGCTGAAAAGATTTCATTGTCACTGTCTTGTTTCATTCTTGTTAATCAATGATTTTAAACAAAACACGTTCGTTAACCTTTGTAAGGTTCCAGAAAGCAGAATTTCGCAAATCTGACTGTGATCAGTGTGAGAGTATATTGTAACTAACCCTATTCGTTACGTTTACTTACTTATTTGGTGTTACGGCTTTTCAGCTCAATTGTGAAAGATGCGTATGGATTCTTTATGAATATTTAGCCGGCAGCTATAAAAATATGTCTAAAAGTCAAGATGTCGGAATTTTAATAAGACCCTGGCTATATTTAAACTGAAGCTACAGGACATGAAATTCTATATAAACTCAGTGAATACAGTCCTGGTGATTAGTGAGATATAACGGGTTTTAAATATTACCGTAAGTCAATTCTGTTCAGAACTAAAATCGATAATTTCTGAAGCTTAATTATAACATTTACAAGATGTACGATTCTGAACACGATTAGTGCACACTACCGTTGGATAGGTTTACTGAAGTAGGTGAGTCGCCAAATAAACAGTGACAGGTCTTAGTAAGATGTAACATATCTTAAATATTGCTGAAAAATTTACACTTACTCTGAAATAAAATTCAAATTCGATAATATAGGTAGTAAGGTTACCACTAAGACCTAATTTTTCGGTAAAATGTCTTGAGAAAGGTATTACAATTCTGAATAAGCGTACAAAACACGGCACTTGTACTTTCGGAAGATGATATTTCAACTTAAACTTTCAAGACATTCTTAATTGTCCTGGGTCTTCGGATATTGCCCTTCCGGTATCTAAAACCATCCTCATGGGCCTGAATACAAAACCGAATGGGTCATTTTCGTTCCTAACCCCGCTGCTTTAGGGTTTCTGCTAATGCAATATCTTTCAAAAATAAGTCTTACACCAAATCGAAATTTAATAAAGCCGTCGAGAGTCATATAGATTGCGTTGTTGCTAGAAATACCTGCAAAAGTTATTCGAACAGCGAAAATGCAATGAACAGGCTATACCTATGTCCTTTGAATTTTGGTTTTTAGCTAAAGCCTTTCGCCAGTGATACCTATTGACGGATCTGCAGCAGCTGACGCTGTTGACAAAGGCAGCATTCTTTTTGTGTATTTACTTGTATGAAATCCGTGTCTTAGTGATCCTGGAAAAGATGCACCCCTAGTCAATTCTTCTTCATACTCCATGAAACTTATTTTCGACACAAGCAAAAATCAATCATCAGTGAGCTTTATTTTAATGAGGGACATGGCACACATGGTATCCAGGAATTGTCTTGTAAAGAAATGTTCCCCCGAACCAATAGCAATCCTATCCAAATTCCGAAAAAAGTAACAAAACCGATTACCTAACTACCAACCAATTGCCATCACTTCTATGTTATATAAAGTTATGGCTAGTCATCAAATAGCTTCGTTTTTTGAATCTAAAGAACTCCTTAGTAACTATCAATATTGCCTTAAGCAGAATCGTTCAAACGGCGATATTCTTTCACGTCTGACCCGTGTTTGGATCAAAGCATTGGAATGATCCAGTAAAACAGGTGTAGTCGTTTTAGATGTTTCAAATGCACAAATCCAAGTTTGGCATAGGTGTTCACTTAACAAACTTACCTCGTTTGGGTTAACTGATAAGCTCATGGAATGGGTTTTTCGTTTTCTTAATAACAGATGATTAGCTGTCGTAGTTGATCTCTTCTCATTTATGCAACGACTAACCCGACCCATTACCGATAAAGCACTATTAATGGCAGGTCATCTCAATCTGTTCATAATGCAAATCCTATTTTAACCTCAAATGTTGAAACAATCAACAGTGACATAATGTAAATCTAAACTGATTTTTGCTAACAGAACTCGGTGTTGCTTTGTGTCTACCAACAAATCCCATCATTTCCTGTAGTAATTATGAATGGCTCAGGTCTTAAATTTTCGGAAACTATTACTATGTTAGAAATTCAAATTATCGTGGGTTGACCATCTTCTGTAAGCTGCTAAACAATAGCAATTTTGCTTATAAATGACCGGTATTCTCTTTTTTCGATTGGTGTTTCTATGGTTATTATGCTGCTGAATTACATTATGTGATACCATGTGGGCCTACCTTTGCTATGTGAAGTATACATTTCAACCAATTACCAAACGGTTGCAATCCACATTACTCTACAAGGTTTCCGAACTACGGAATGATCATTTATGTTCCTGTTTTCCTCTCACTAATGACATGAAAAAATCTAAAGTAGTCGTTGATAAGGATTTTTGGCAGCACAAAAACCTCTAATCATTCTCTTAAGTGTTCCCGTGCGTTTGAGCACGTTAGGGCAAACCTGTTCAGTCGATTACAAGAAATGAATTTGCTCAAATAATTATGAAACCTCTATCGTAATACGTTCAGTATGAAAACAGCTTATATTACAAAAATATCTGGAGTGGAACAATATACGACCTTCCAACCTACAAAGCGAAAATTGAAAGAAATGAAATACTTAATAATAATAATTTTATTGGATAATTACGAAACCTCTTATTTATGCGTGTATAACAAAAATAGGCAATATCGTATAAAAAACTATAATCTATGTCAGATAAACATTTGAAACTTTATGCCTCATAGAGGTTAATAGACATCTACATGCTAACTTGAAAACAATTCCAAAGCCGCCAACAACTATAAAAATATCGATAATACAATTCATGAATTTTACACCTTATTTAATTAATTTTCAATGCGTTTTGGCTTTATAAAGAAAAGTTTGGTGAGGTTAAATTGTCTTTAAAAAATATGTCATAATTAATCACTATGTTTAAGATCTATTTAGGTATTTTTATATCTTTGAAATATGCAGCTGTTTAAGAAATATTTGATAAAAATAAAAAAACTGCCATTAATGAATCCCCGCTCCGCCACAGGATTTATCCCAAAATCTAATCTGCTCCAAGAGAAATGAAATGAAGTTGAAATACAAAATTTCAGGTACATAGAAACTATAGCTCTGGAGTTACCGTGAATACTAACATACATCGACACACACACACACACACACACACACATGTACACAAGCACGCACGACACACACGCACACAAGCACACACGCATACACGCACACACGCACATGCACACACGCGCACACGCACACTCGCACAAGAGTCTAACCTTGCTGAGATACCATCTATACTACAAAATAGCTTGTATGTGTTCTTTGTGAATCCATGTAGGACAAATTACAGCGGCACTTTAATTGGCGTTAAGCGAAGTTTAAATGCGCTAGTAAAAAAACACGAACTTTTACTAGAGTCATACCTTCAAAAATTAACACTAACGATCAATAAGCATGATTGGACCTTTATTAACGTGTACTTTCCTCATAATACCCACCTAGCTGAATTGGTATTATCAGCCTTAACAACATTCCTAGAGTCCCAACAAAATCGCAGAAATCTAGTGTTAGGGGGAGATTTTAATTGCACTGAAGACCCAGAAATAGATCGAAGCGGTTCAAGTGAGAGAGATGTGACATTTTCAAACAATTTAGCCGGCACTTTAAAAAATGGAAACCTCGCAGATTGTTGGCGCCTTTATAATAAAGGAAAATCAGGATTCACCTACTATACACATACTAATCCTATTTCTTCATCTCGTTTGGATAGAATTTATTGTTGTAAATCTTTAATTCCATCTATAAAAACAACGCTTCTTCACGGTTCCTTCTCAGACCACCTAGCTGTATCAGTTACCATTAGAATAACTAGGGTCATCAATCATCCACCATACTGGAAATTTGATAACCGTCTATTGGAAGACAAAAGCTTCATTGAAATAATGAACACTTTTTTTGTCATCAAACTATCAACACCAGAATTATGACAACCAGGACGAGACCTTAGTATCATGGGAACGCCTCAAGTTAAACATTAAAGATGTCGTGATCTTATACCAAAGGCAGAACAGACAGAAAAGTTCATTGATACCTGCTACTTACAAAACAATTAAAAACCCTCATTTGTAGTGGATCTAACATTGAAAAAGACAATCCCCGTGTACTACTAAACACCATTAAGGATGCGTACAGAAGGATAAGTGAACATCAACTAACATCCACAAATTATGACAAACTTATACACTCTGACCGCCCAACAACAGATAAAAAAATTAACAGCTTTTTCAAACCTTTGTCCATCCTAAGGCATAACAATGGAACAATTGAGGACCCACAAACTCTTTGTGAAGTAGTGGGGAATCACTTTCGCCAGGTGCACAAAAAAAAAAATCAATTACGAATTTTTCTTCCAGTCCATTATATGAATCTCTCGCAACTTTATCGGACGCTGAGAAGAAACTGTTAGAGGAACCAATTACAGTTGAGGAGTTGACAGCAGCACTCCAGTTATTAAATAAAAATAGTGCCCCTGGAATTGATGGCCTAACGGTGCAATTTTATGTCGCCTTCTGGAACCATATAAAACATAAAGTTTTCCAGACTATACAAGCAGCAATTAAAAGAAACTCGTTACCCGATTCCATGCGCAAAGCCGTTATTACTTTAATGCCAAAAAAAGGTGATTTGCTAGAATTAAAAAAACTGGCGTCCAATCTCACTACTATGCACCGATTATAAGATTTTAGCAAAATTATTGTCGTTAAGGCTCACAAGAGTAATCAACAAAATAATACATCCAAATCAAAGCTACTCTATACCAAATCGATCTATGTACGACTCAATCCATGTACACCGAGAATTAATAAGACAAGCTAATCATCAAAACGTTCCGATTGCAATCATTAGCTTAGACCAAAAAGCAGCCTTTGACAAAATTTCACACAGTTATTTATTCCATGTGCTAAGAAAGATGAACTTTGGAGATCGGTTTATCAAAGCAGTAAAACTACTGTACGTAAACTCGTTAAGTCACGTTAGGCTGGGATCACTGCTTACCAGCGCCATACATTTTGAAACTGGAATCAGACAAGGGTGTCCTCTTTCAGGTCCTTTATTCTCCATCGCTATTGAGCCGTTTTTATCTCTATCCAGAAAACTCCTGAAAGGTTTTCCAATCTCCCAAGTCCCTAAAAGTGATAACATAACCCTGAGCGCGTATGCGGATGACGTATCGGTGTTTATATCCGATAAAACTGACTTTAAAACCCTCAAAAAGTGCTACCAAATGTATGCGATTGCTCTGGCGCAGAGCTTAACTGGGAAAAGTGTACTGGATTCTGGGGAGGACTTTGGAAAGGAGAAACAGAAACACCCCTCAAGATACAATGGGTAAACAGAATTAAAGTGCTAGGAGTGAGTCTGTCAAACGACGAGGAACAGGATTCGATGCAAGCTTTTGCAGCACTAAATAAATCTCTGGATACCTCGTTGGCAAAATGGAGACGGTCACTACCATCCTTATCAATTGTAGGCCGGAAAAACGCTCTAAATAAATACGTGACTCCAAAACTTTGGCATATATTACAGTGCATTCCAATCACACTCCAACAGCAACTATCTTTGCAGGGAAAAATAGTAGAATTTATGTGGAGAGGCAAGCATTGGACCAACCAACAACATCTATGTTTACCAATAAACCAGGGAGGGCTGAATCTAGTGCATATCCCTCAAAAATTAAATGTTTCCGAATATGGCTAATTAAAAAATTAATCGACAACACAGAAGTACAACCATGGAAAACAGTTATCAAAAACGCTTTAGAACGAGCTGATTCGCTTAATTTAACGTGGCAATGGTTTTTCCTGAAGAAAAGATACCCGCAACAGCACCAATTATCGACATTAATTCTCGAAGCAATGCACATTTCACAAAGCACGGAGCTAGCATTAGAATGCTTTGATTTACTAAAGATTCCAACGTTAGATTCCACCTTAATATCGCGTGTTATCCCTCCCATTTTTCCACCTACTGGGAACAAATGGGGTTTATCACCCTTAATGATTTCTACCAGAATGACTTATGGTTAGACGAAAACGACTTGAGAGCTCAATTGCCAACAAAGTCAGAAATGTTAAAGAATGAACTGATACGCCACTACTCAAGAATAAAGCTCATTTTAATAAAACAATGTCAGAGCGAGAGATTGGGGCAATGCACAGGCGAAGCATGTCATTTAAGTATCGTGGTAGAGAATACGAAGTTAAGACCACCACGCGGAAAAATTGCAGCAAAAGCTAACCATAGGCTACTTCCACTTGCCAGAAAATTTTGAGGCCGGTAACAATTGGAATGCACATGCAACATATTGGGACACTTATTTTAACCCGCTAACAACTGGCTACACATCTGAAATTTCTTGGCGTTTTGCTAAAAACCGGTTAGCAGACCCTACATTTTTATTCCATGCCAGAATAAAAGAAACAGATCAATGCCATTATTGTTCAGAACCGAAATGTAACGCATTACATTTAATGATCAACTGCTCACATGTAGTAGGAATTTGGCAGCTGGTTCACGGAATAATTAAGAAGGTACTGAATATTACGAGAATAACAAATAAGATGATCATATGTGGCATAAAAGGAAGTAGTCAAGATCATCATTTGAGCAATTTTTTAATTAATTTTGCCAAGACTACGTGTACAATACAACATCAAGTGATATGCGGAACAACACCCACACGCAGTCTTTCCAAAAGACATTTACGGATAGGCTAAAAACGGATTTTGTTGGACTTTTCATGGTATATGGGCAAAACAACATCAACACCTTTATAGAACGATGGGCTATAGGCAACGTATTATTCACCCTCGAGCCAAACAATAAAATAACGTGGAGTAACGAATTGACGTGAAACAAATAGACTACCTCAGTAGTATATGTATACTTTAAGAACATATTAGTAATAGTATTTTAATTAATTGCTACTGTACTGTTAATCCAATGTAATTTTACAGTTTTAATAAATAATAATAATAATAATAATAATAACACACACAACCACAACCACACACGCACACACGCACACACGCACACACACCACACGCCACACGCACACACGCACACACGCACACACCACACACGCAACACGCACACGCACACACGCACACGCACACCACGCACACACGCACACCACGACGCACACGCACAGACGCACACAACGCACACACACCACGACGCACACAAGCACACACGCATAGCCACGCCACACACCACACACGCACACACGCACACACGCACACGCACACACCAACACACCACACACGCACACCACACGCACACGCACAACGCACCACACGTACACACCACCACACACGCCAACGCACACACACGCACACGGCACACGCACACACGCCAACAGCACACACGCACACGCCACCGCACACACGCACACACGCACACACGACACGCACACACACACACGCGCACACACGCACAACGCAACACACGCACACGACACACGCACACACCACACACACACAACCACACACACAAGCACATACGACACGCACACACGCACACTACGACGCACACAGCACACACGCACAACGCACACAGTACCACTACACGTACACACACGACACATGCACACAACGCACACGCATACACAGCACGACATACGACACAACGCACACACGCACAACGCACACGCACATCACGCACAGCACACAACACGCACACGCACAGCACACAGCACACACAGCATACGCACACGCATCACACGCAAGCACACACGACGCACACACGCACACACGCACACACGCACACACACGCACACACGCACACACGCACACACGCACACACGCACACACGCACACACGCACACGCACACGACACCATATACGCACCACGCACACGTACACGCACACACACTAACACGCACACTCGCACACACGCACATACGACACAGCTCCCCAACACCAACCAAACCATCCACACCAACAACAAACACAAAACCACAACAACAACACCAACAACGCACCCACACACACCACCACACCCCAACCGCACACACAGCACGACAACCACCCCACGCCAACCACAACACCCAACAAACAACACGAAGACAACCCAACAACACACAAAAACCACACAAACCCATACACACACGACACACCCAACACCACCCCCACCACCCCAACCCACAAAGTTTTAAGATCTATTCTCGAACCACGGTTTACTGATTTATTTTACCTTTGCAGAAAGTCCATTACACATTTAAACATTCGACAAGAAAACTGTATTGAGGCAGATGGATTTCATTTTGAACATCTTTTATAATCGTAATATTTATTAAATTGTTTTTTACTTTGTTCCACATTTTTAAATTTCTTTTATTATTTGGTTATTGTGATTTATTTTATTTCTTAATTTATGAATAAACATTTCTTGGGCTTGTTCATTTCATTCAGATTAAAATAATTACACATGATTTTTTCTCAAACAAATAAGAAAACTAGGTTATTACAAACATTTTTTATCTGTTTTCTGTCTATTACGGGTGAATTTTTGAGATGAACCAGATATGCCAGATTTCTAAATCCGGCCCTGTAAATCAATTCAAATTATGGTGTTTACCATACTGGAGCACAGTGTGTGTCGTTACTATTTATTTTAAAGATTTATTTTTAATAACTAAACATTATTATACAGTAAGATATTTCATTATTGACAATTTTCAATTTGACTCTAAAATGAATCTTTAATTGAAAATGTGAGGTAAGTGTAACAAAAAATTCAAATACCCAGGTTTAACTGTCTATTAATGCGCTCTGAAAAAGATATATCAGATTTTAGAGAAATCATATACAGGGTGAAGTATTTGATATGAAGCAGTCCCACAAATTTTCGCGGATTTCCTGGATTTTTTTAATTCTGAATATGTCAGTTAGTTGCTAGACACGAATACACACTTTCACTAAAAAATGAGACAAATCGACTTAATCATTGAAAAGATATGACGAAACATTGTTTTGGTGAAGATCCATAGTTCACCCTGTATATATATATATATATATATATATATATATATATATATATATATATATATATATATATGTATATATTTCTTTGAAAAGACGGAAGCTGAGCTAGTGGGCTAGTAGCACCCTTTCTTGGATCACCGGTGAAGTAAAGCCTTCGTTTGAAATAATGGAACATGAGCTAGCTGACTAGTGGGGGTTGTAGCGTGCTTTTTGTGAAATATGAACACGGGTGTTTTTTTGGGTTTAATGTCAATGGGCTCCTTTTTGGTTATTTTAAGTTTTTTTTGGATCGGTTTGATGTACTATTTCAGTTAAAGCTTCTATTAGGGGCTTATAAGTATTTTTAAATGTTCTTTCATTATCAATGCGATCAATTTTAATACTGTTATATTCCTGCTGTATTATTTTACGAGGCTGAATAATTCTCTGCTTTAATATCATCTCCAGTATCCATTATCCATTTTAACAAACGGGTTTACTGAACAAGTACCGGTTTACCCCGAACAGATAATTGTTAATACCTAAAGGGATCAGTAACTACTAAACTACTGTAAATGGTTTAAGGAGTTATATATTCATCAAACCTTTTTCTTAGCGACTATTATTAACTTCGGCGTTTTTGTTTATGACCATGAAACCAAACGGATGTACCCATCACTTTGAACACATGACTCGAAACAATTTCATGCTTTTGGTGGGACTAATATGATCCTCATACACATGTTTTTGGTTTAATTCGTCTTGCTCGAATAATATAATTAAATACGCATTATGAAGAATTAATTGCTTTGGAATTCTACGGTAAGTCTGAGCCAAATAGCAACAGTCAATACCATTATGCCTACCCATAGAAAAATATGCCCATATGTTATTTTGCTTTCACAAGAGATATTATCGAAAATAAAAATAGAGTTTGATTCTGTACAATTAGGCTCAATTACATCTTGATTATTACTGAATGTAAAGTAATTTATATCCTTCATTGGAAGTAAGATCTCCTGTAAAAGTTTGTACTTGCTTTGATTCACGTATACTATTAAGAAGTCAATCACTATCTCATGGAGTACTAGACTTTTCATCTACGTCTTGATTTTGAATTGCAAGTTTTTGTTTCTGAGCAATTACTTTCATCGTTAGTGGATGAAATAAAACTAAACGAATAATTACAGCATTTTTACCTTCCAACCTATATATATATATATATATATATATATATATATATATATATATATATATATACATATGTAGGTATAGGTGGTTACGCAATTGACATTTTCACTATCGCTAAACCGACTTATTAGCTCATTCTTCATTGTGTGTGTGTGTGTGTGTGTGTGTGTGTGTGTGAGCGTGTGTGTCTGTGTGCCTGCGTGTCAGCATGCGTGCGCATCTGAGTGCCTGCTTGTCTACGCGTCTGCGCGTCTGCGCATCTGCGCGTCTGTGCATCTGTGCGTCTGTGCGCCTATGCGTCTGTGTCCGTGCGTATGTGCGCCTGTGCGTATGTGTGTCTGTACATTTGTGCGTCTGTGTGCCTGTATCTACGAACTTAAAATTTTGCCATTTAAGCTTATTTTATTTGGCTAAGAGTTGTTTAGATTTTGGGAGAAATCCATCGGCAGTCGAATATTTCTAAAACAGCTGCATGTTTCAAAAATATAAAAATACGTATAGATTAATTATGTTCTATGCACTTTTTTGATACGACAAGTAATTAAGTCGCAAATAATCGTAAGGCAGAATTTAAATATAAGTTGAATTTTTTCTGAAAATAAAGATTAATTTTATAAGAATTTTGTAGAGAAAATTTAATTTTACATAACTTTTCTTTATAAAGTTTCTTAAAATAGTGCAAGGAAAGTCTAAAGAATAATTAAATTTGAATGAAAATGGTTAAATTTAAATTTAAATTTAAATGGTTATTGATATCTTACCAAGGTGGGCGGCTTTATAATTTTTTTTTAACATGTAATATGTCTGTTAATCTCTATCTGACATGAAGTATTAAACGTTATTCTGACATAGATTATGGTTTCGTTTTTACAATGTTGCGCCTGTTTTCGTTATGAACGTATGAAAGAGGTAGCGTAGTAACCCTAAAGAAATTATAATTAAAATTATTTCATTTCTTTTAATTGTTTAGGTTAGCATCTAGATGTCTATTAACCTCTGTCTGACATAAAGCTTTAAACGTCTGTTTGACATAGATTGTTGTTTTTGCTTTTACAATGTTGCCTATCTCCGTAATAAAAGAGGTTGCATATCTATCCTCAAAAGTATGTTATTAAAATTATGTCGTTTCTTTAATTTCCATTTTGTAGGTTGGAAGGTCGTGTGGTGTTTCACACATACTGGGTACATATTACAAGGACTATAATTTTCTCATTTCTCCACTGAGTGGGCTGTACTGTACAATAGCATCATGGGAAATAACCATAGACAACGATTACATTACCGAGAGGTGTTAGAGAGTCCATTTCCAATTTGACGTTAAGGTTTTTAAGGATTTATTTCATTTAGAGCAGCCCATTACAAATACTGGACAAGGATGTACACGAATAATGGAGTAACGGACCAATCACGCACTAAATACTTAGCCTATATATATATATATATATATATATATATATATATATATATATATATATATATATCTATATCTATATCTATATATACAGGGTGCCCACAAACTCTTTTCACAAAAGAAAACAGATTCTAGAGCTGATTTTATGTCGATTTAACGTGAATTACCTACCCTACAAAAATACTTCTGGAAGATGGCGCCCTAACATCGGTTTCATTCAAATATCTTCAATATGGTTTCACTTTAAATCATAGCGTTCTGTACATTTATTTAGTGGAATATGCCCAATCGTATGGTATGAATATGATTTCTTAGTTGTACTCATAAGCAGCTCGTTTGGACGGGGCATTGGACATTGTTATTCATAAGTTTTTTGTTTTTCAAAAAAATTCGCAATTTTTTCATAAAATTTAGTTCAAATCGATTTATTTCGAAAACGGTGTGCCGCACCGACTTCAGACAAGAGTATCATCCTTTTATGAGAAAATCGAAATTTTTTAAATTTTATATCAAGATTTAGAAATTTCGAAAAACTAAAAAATCATATACACGACATACGATTGGGCATATTCCGCTAAATAAATGAACAGAACGCTACATTTTAAAGGGAAACCATTTTGAAGAGCTTTGAATTAAACCGATGTTAGGGCGCCATCTTCCAAGAGCTCCAGCTCTCTTAGGAAGTATTTTTGTATTAAGGTAATTTACGTTAAATCGACATAAAATCAGCTATAAAATCTGCAGCTTTCTTTAATGAAAGGAGTTTGTGGACACTCTGTATATATATATATATATATATATATATATATATATATATATATATATATATATATATATATATATATATATATATATATATATATATATATATATATATATATATATATATATATACACACACAGGGTGTCCGCTAATTAATGGTACACAGCAAAACTGGATATTCCTTGGTTAAAAATATTGCGATTTAGCCAAACTTACCTTAGTCCAAAAGTTAATCATAACCGAGATACAGGGTGTTAAAGTGTTAATTTGCATTTCGTTTTTTCTTAATAATTCATCAACAGGGCGACTTAACGGCACAAAATTAGATATGTGGGGGTTTTCGTGGGTGAGAAATTCAAATCCGTTCTTATTTTGGACGCCACTTGTTGAAGCCGCCACCTACAGTACATTACATCTATTAAAAATGACCTAATATTTTTGTATCTCCCTGTATTAGCTTAAATATTAAAGATTATGAATTTTCCATCTTTTTTACAAAAAAAAGTTATACCTTGTAAATGTCTCTCCGAGTGACCGTTTTCAAGATATTTGCGTATAAATTATTCAGTACCACCGTTTCAAATTGTCGCATGTAAAATTTTGCTTGAAGTACCTAGGTTGTGATTAAATCAGATGCAATAATAAATGCTATAATTACTACAGAAATAACAACAAGAAAACTACAATACAAAAATATTAACATTTAATAAAAAAGAGAGCATCTTTCGACAATAACTGTGCAAAGTGATTACCATTCACTTCAATACATTTGAGAACCCGTCTGCTGAACGACCGTCTTATCCTAAATAATAACTGATCGTTTCGAAACTGTTCGACAGCATTAACAATTTTCTGCCATAATTCTTCTCGAGTGTTCTCTGTTTCTTTATACACGAGCCATTTCAAATATCCCCAAAAACAAAAATCAAGTGGATTGAAGTCGGGACTTCGAGACGGCCAAGGTGTCTGGCTTCCACGACCTATCCAGCGATGAGAAAATTCAACATTTAGATAGTCTTTGACACGTCTAGAGAAATGTGCAGGGGCTCCATCCTGCATGAACACCTTGTTTTGTCTTAGTTCTAGGGACAAATCATAAAAATACTCGGGTAACTGAGTTTGCAGAAAATTAAGGTAGATTTCGCCATTTAAATTAGTAGGTAATTCGAAGGGACCCAATACATGTTTACCAATAAGGCCGCACCAAACATTAATTTTAAATTCATGTTGGAAGTAATATTAGTTGTATCCATGTTTTAACTCGAAATGTAATGTATAGATAGATTAAAAAACCTTCACATTGTGGAAGGTTTGTTTTAATCTATCTTATTAATAATGTTCGGCTACTAAATGTGGATTTTCTAAATCCCACGAATGCTTATTCCTAAAGTTAAAAACGCCTCTACGTGTAAAGGTTGCTTCGTCGGTAAATAATATTTTGTCTAAAAACAATGGGTCGGCATTGTGCTGGATACGACAAAAACGAGCGAATGCCAGTCTAGCTGGCAAATCAGCTGTCAGTAAATTTTGTGCAGGCGTGAAATGAAATGGATACAGTCCCTCTTCAGTAAGAATTTTGTTATTATTTTGTTATTTAATATCTTAAACAACGAACAAATACGTATAGCGAAATATAACATTAAACCTTTCAAAAATTTTTTTCAAAATTAAAAGACAGAACTCCATTTCTTACTAAATCTAATGTTGTATATTCCATTCCTTGTAACGAATGCAATAAAGTATATATTGGACAAACATCACAATGGCTTAAAACAAGACTTACTCAGCATAGAAGTGACTGTAAAATAGTAAAAAATTCTTCTGCTTTAGCAAAACATAGTAAAAAAACCAATCACATTCCAAATTTTCCTAACGTTAAAATTTTAGACACAGAAAGTAATTATAGAAGCAGAATTTTCCTTGAAATGACTCACATTTTCAGTGCTCAAGATACTTTAAATTACAAAACTGATCTAGATAATCTCAGCAACATCTATTCAGGTTTCATAAATCATATTTTCTAAGAATTTTAGTTTGTAACGCAGTAGGTATACATGTCAATTTTTATAATTTTGGAAGACTTCAATAACTGTCTTCCTTTTAAGTACTGATTTTAAATTGTAATCAACTATTCTGTACAATAATGTTAGTTAGTTTATAATTCTCGCATTCAGTAAGTAGTCTTTATGATGTTAATAGATTAATTCTCACTTATGTTCATCTTACACAGATTCCTGATGAAGAAATAAATTATTTCGAAAGCTTGAATTAAATAAGGAGTCATTTTCATTTTTAACTAGACCGCATCCCGATACCATATTTTTATAATAACTACGGTCGTTACTTCTAAACTTCATATATATATATATATATATATATATATATATATATATATATATATATATATATATATATATATATATATATATTATATATTATATGAAATATGAAGCTTTTAGAAGTATTTGACAAAAATCAAAAACTGCCTTCAATAAACCCTCCTCCCTGCCAATAGATTTCCACCAAAAACTTAACCGGCTCCAGAATAAATCTAGTTTAAATATGAAATTCCAGGAACTCTGGAGTTATCGTGGATAACTCATAACACATACGCGTACGCACGCAAGCATGCGTACACACGCGCACACACGAACAATGGCACGCGCGCGCACGCGCACTCGCACACACAGACACACGTACGCACGTACGCGCGCACGCACGATGAGCTAATAAGTCGATTTAGCGATAGTGAAAAAAATGTCGATTGCATAACCTTCTATACGTACATGTAAATGTGTAGGTTGTAAACAGTACATTCGATTTAACGAATGAACACATTTTTGTCCACCAGAACGTAAGAACATGAAATTGGCATTTAGTAAGGGAACAGTTTTAATTAAACTGGTATACGCCAATATAGTAGTTTTTTATTGCGTAGACTTAAGTAATCGAAGATAAGAAGAATTTTGTGTCAGTTTGCATTGCAGCGGAAGAACTCTCCACTAAAACATTGATTTCTCGAAACACACAGGATAAAATACCAATAAAGCTTTTATTTCGGAAATGTAATACTTTATAAGCAAAATATAGGTAGCTATTAAATGTAAAGAAAGAAAGCATTGTGACCGAACGCTTCTTGTTTTCTTGTACGTTGATCGTATTCGTACAATATACTACTGTTAGTAGACATGTTTGCGATGCAAATAATTGGCAGACGTTCTAGTTGACGTATACATGGTATTAGTACATTTCACAGCGCGCAATGCAGTAGCTTAGTGTCATGCATAATGCAGACGAAGAGCCATATTCTCCTTATGCATTTGTGATACCTGCATCACTCATGCAACCTTTACGTCTATAAATCTAAACGACATTGTTTCATCTTTTAAATTAGAAATTTTAACACAGATTCATTTACAGAATAAATTTATTGAACATAAATACTATAACAGTAAAAATAGAGCTTAATCGAGATAATGTTGGTTATGATGTAGAGTCAACTCTCTCCATGAGGTTACCATATTTTTGTAAACGGAACCATATATTTTTTATATCACGAAAATAATCAGACGGGTAGATTTATACGACGCGTTTTATGTTTTATTTAAACGTTTTATTTAAATATTTGTTTTTCCGAGTCTTACCTTCCATAAAACTCCTTTAGGAATGCACTCGCACTAAAGGGACTGAGCAAGAGTACATATTTTATTAGATTATTTATATATTTTGTTTCAAAATATTAATACAGTCGCTCTTGTGGGATACATATCTTAAGCAATAACAAAAAAAAAATTACATTTCTAACTAAATTATGTAAAGAGACATTAAAATTATATTTTTAACTGTATTACGGGTCTTGGAAACAAGAAAAAGCTCGAGTTAATTATTTAAAGTTACAAGAACGTTTTAAAATTCCCTGTTAGTCTTATAAAAGCATAAATTTATTAAATATTTAGAATGTTCTTTAAATTACTTTCATTTAGACCAAACTTAAAAATATGTATAATCTCCCTTACTTAATTAACACTGACGGGAAACAAAAATATAAAGTTAATTGTTGCTGGAAATGCAGTATTTTTAATAATGCAAAAATGCAAGAACATTTTTGTTGTAATTTTATATTATAATATTTGGATCTACACAGAGACATAAACCTACATTTAGCAATAATACGGGATTCATCAGTATGGTATATCTCAGGAGAATTGATAACTACTATACATATAACATTATTACTATTTCATAACAACGTGCTCTGCAAAGTAATACAAGTGCTCGAGGGATATAGAAAATGTGCAGCAATTTTAGCTTCAGTAATTATAGCACATAACAAAACTAACACGAGTTGTTGAAACAACGTTGAATTTCACGTAGTACACGATAAGTACATTCATCGCCATTTAAAAAATCGTAGCATAATGGATATTGTTTCGTGTATTTTAATATAGAATATTACATTCATTTTATTTAATGTACGTAAACTTGAAAACTATATTTCTTTGTTATCTGCCAAGGTTGCAAGATATAAGATATAGACCGGTTCGAAGGTCAGGAGGAATACGGCCTGGCATCACGCAAATTACCATTAATATAGTAGACAGTGTTCAGTTTCCTTTGATAAGTGATTTGTGCGATATAACTAAATTGATTGAGAATAAGAAACACGGTTAATATTTTCTAGGACTTTATCTTAAATATGTTCATATTAATTCCCTTCAACAATGTTACACTTGACCGTTCCTTCTTTCCACTGTTTAAAAGCTCCCAACCAATCTTCTTTCGGAATGCCTTCAAAGTAAGCGTGAACTGCGACATCAATCTCTTCCTCAGACGAAAACCTTCTACCCTGCAAATTCCTTTTAAGTCCAAAGAATAGCCAAGAGTCGCACATTGCTAATTCAGGCGAATACTGTGAATGTTCTATTACTTTTATATATAATTTCAACCAAAAACTGTAGTATGGGACGATGCATTATCATGGTGCAGCATAAGTCACTTGTTTGGTACCCTACTTAAAACATTGAGCAAATATTTTACAGTGTACCATTTAGCTGTAACTATGCTTTGTCCATCTAGCTTAATTGATTTTACTAGGTTTGTACTTCTGAAGAATACTGCATACATAACCTTTTTCATAGCTCGCTGTTTCTTTGTCATTGTTGTAGTTTCCTCATCTTCGTGAATCCATACACGACTCTCTTGGCGGGTAGGTACGTCGAACAAGGGAATATAGTTTCGCACCTGTTACTATTTTGGCAAAAATTAGGTGCCCACCGTTATTTAAGAGATTTAAGGTTTCATGGCAAATTTGTACTCGCTGTGATTTTTGGAAGTCAGAAAGGACTAACCACTTTTTTTTAATGTAGGTGATGGTGTATAATTGTTCTAACAGCTGAGGACCCAATCTTGGGTCTATTACCACATAAGTAACTTTATTGTCCTCTTCAATTATTTTATTAACAGCAGCAACATCTTTGTCGATAACAATCGTAGGAGGTCGCCCTGCTCCTTTTTAATGCTGAAGACAATTCCTTTCCCGTTCAAATTCCTTATACTGTCAGGTTGCGTTGACGCACCCTGTATGTAGGATGTTATAATGACGTGTATTACGTGTTTTAAGTACGAGTGTATTGAGTTTGAACGAAAAAAAAATTTTTTTTGTGTATGCATAATGTATGTGGGTCTATGATACGCCACTGGAAATTTAGGAGAAATATAATTCAGTATGTAGATACGTGTATTTGAATGTTATAGAGACTTTAGTGTTGGAATAATTAGATTTTGATGAATGTAAATGTGAAGAGAAATTTGTCGATGGGACGATAATGTATTGCTTCTGTATTGCCACTATATGGAATGGAATGTTTGAAGATAAATGAGTAATCTTGGTTAGAAAATGTGAAGAATAAGTGTAAAATGTTTTAGAAAATATGTAGAGAAAGATTAGGTATGTTTAAGTGTTAATTTCCGAAGGGTTTTGTAATGTTGTGCAATTGTTTTGAGAATATGTATGTATATGGAATTTGAGACCTTAGACGGTGCTGATTTGTGCAAATGTTGCGGAACGAGATCGAGCGCAGGTTGGAGATAAATGTTAAGAGTTGTGTAATGATCCAGAGTGGCTACTGAATGAATGTGGTGACGAAAAATGATTTCTTCATGAAGTAATTGTAAAATTTGTAAGTGAAAACAAATATGGCGATGTATTCTAATTACACGCGTGCTTGTATAGAGGGAAGCATCTATTGGAACTATGGAATTTTGAATGAATACTATTGGAAAATATAACGCGGAAGGAAGACATGTTTAAAGATGGATGGCTGAAGTTATAAATAGGAAAGTCAGGGATTGACGGGAACTTTTTCGTTTTTGGCTGTTGCCTGTGGTGAAGGTTGGCGGAAGACGCGCGCGAAGGTTGTGTGATAGAATGGGATGATGTTGGAGTATATTTGTGAATTTTAATGAGGCAGTAATTGTTTAAACAACTGCGTAACCCGATCCGGGGATGAATCGTAAAAGACATTCATAAATAAAACAATAATAAAATTGAGGTTGAAGATAAAATTAGTTTGTTTATTTTCAAGAAAATAATAAGTGCGTAAGCAGATTTGAATAAAGTTAACAGTTGTAACGTTAGAAGTGTCAAGGTTAGCGCGTGTTCATGTAACGAGATTCAGCAAAAAGTATTTATGAGACCACCTGTTAAGTGAACGAAGTGTTCGTTGTATATTAAGCCAATGTTTAAGTAACGTTATATGACATCGAAAGTTTGATTTGTATAAGGGACTAAATTGGTGTAAAGGTTGCTAGAATTTTTAAGAGGCAACCAAAGGTTTACCGTTATTACATGTTTGTGGGAGTAATAACCTCGCATAGTGAACTATTCGCGAGTGCACAGAGGAATAAGTTTTGTTGAGCCTTTTGTAATGTGCGTTCATGCAATTTAAGGATTACCAATGGACTACACATAATTGATTTACGCAAGAAAGAAAAAAAAAGAAGAAAGAAAATCCAAGGATTAATGAACAATTTTAAGTAAGGAATATATCTAAGTATTTTGAAAATTTAGTAAAGCACGATTATCTCTTTGGTTTAGTTCATTTGGGTAATGTGATTAGATATTAATTAGCTTAGAAGCGAAAAGATAATCGTTCTCGAATTATGTTGTGTTGGGTTGTTTAGTATTAAGAATTTTGCAGAAATTGGTAGTGACGTGTGGTTTTGATTTTCAACCACGTGGTTGAGGTATACGTAAATATCCTTGTGTATGTAAATATTTGTTTTTGATTATTTTATGCAGGACAATATATACTTATCGTTAAATTTGTATTCTGTTGTTTATTTAGCCAGGTATGAAACACAGTTGTAACATTTACTTAATTGGTGATCTTGTTTTGACAATTTTAAAAGTAAGCTTTGCATATTTTTGGATTTTTAAGATTAATGAACAACCTGAAATGTTATATTAGCCAGGTTGATTGCAAAATTTTCATGTTTGTTTCATTAGAGCAATGCACAATTAACGGATCAGCTGTTGTCTTAAAAATGTCATTAAGTATAACAAAAAGTTGGAGTTTTGAAACCTTAAATTATTTACGAATGTCAATACGATTCAGAAGCGTTATAAAAAGTAAATTAAATTTAAAACATATCGTTCATGTTAAGAATTTTAAAAATTAATTACCGTTCATTGAATGAATTTGAGTGATAAATTTTATTTTGGAAGTTTTGGTATACGAGGTGTATTCAAAAAGTTTTTAATAACCTCGGTAGTACTAAATTTATTTGAGTTTGAGTTGAATTGTTTGGGACGAGTGTTTGTTTAGAACCTTCGTATAGGAGTTTACCGAGTAAGCACAATCCTACTTTCCACAATCAGGTAGGGTTAATTAACATCCAGCTTAAGACAATTATTTTAGCAAAGTTTCGATTGTGGTGGCGCCTAGAGACATATTTTCCCAGACTGAGCTGTTTGAATGTAGGTGTAAGGTGTTTGAGCATATTAATCATTCATTTTACTTATTATTTCGACCACGCCCATCTCCCTGTTAGCTGGCTTGGCAACCCGCTTACATTAGTAAGCATGCACGACGCCTAGTGCGGTTTGGACGTGTAACAACTGTCGGTAAATTATAACCGATGAAAGTGCTTGTTCACTAGAATGTAAACTGTATTTGCACTCATAAGCTGTTACGTGCAAATTTGTACTTTGTCCACTAACTTACCGTAACAGAGCAGATAGCCTTCGGGCTGCCGGAAAGCTCAGTCAAAGTAGAGAAGTGCGATGGGTTCTACAGTGATGTAGGTGTTTAAAAGAGAAGGGAGGGCGTCAGCTAGAATGATTAACAGCCAGCCGTAGATAAACGGAGAGAATTAGTCACTTTCCTATCTAAGAAACGAATATAATTAAGGATCTGGGCAGTAAAAGAAATGGTTACAAGATACAATGTCCCAAAACACAAGTAATATATTATATGCCTTATATCACATAAACGTAGTATATAGCTTTTAAATATATATATAGATATAAACTAAACTGTATCCCGAAGGTATGGGATAATTTTTCAAATAAATATTTAAAATGTGTTACACACAAAACGTTAACCCAAAGCTTACACACTAAATATGTGTGCAATTAACGTTGTAAAAAATTTACAACGTGATAGTTTTTGACTTAAAAAGTCAATAATGATTTTTGTTTTGACTTAAGAGTTTTGAGTTAGCCATCTAAGGGAAAAAAATTCAAACCGCCTCCAGGCGGTCCTGCCGGGATGAATAAACATTATTTACATCGAGACCCAGTTAGATATTTTGTTGTATTAGAAAAGTAATAAGCATAAGTAAATGAAAATAAAAAACTGGTAATAGTACAATTAGTGGCGTTTATGAAAGGAAACAAAACAATTAGTTTTTGACGAAAAACATAAATTAATTTTACATTTGGAACAAAACACTTGAGTTTCTGATTTGCAGCCAGGTGCTTTGCATTTTTTTTTGCCATCCTATCAAGAAAAAAGTTGGCCAGTGTGATGTGTTGTCAAAGCGAATATCATCTGCTGGTAAATAGGTTTTTTTACTACCCTTCGCTGATGGTTGCAGTACTTTTAGAGATTGTCTACCAACTGGTTTTTTCTCAGGATTTACCTTATATTTGCAAAGAACATCAGCCACTACGGTTCGAAAATCTGGAAGGTTTACAGTATTTCCATGAATTCTATGGTGCAGAAGATATGCATTCACAATGGTCATATCGACAAAATGATAAAAAAGGTGAAGTGAAAGACTTTTTGTCTTTAGTCGCAGTAATTATCACCCATGTGATAATTATACTCTGAAAAACAACGGAAAATATAGAAGAGACGGAAATATTAATGTGGACGTAAATTACCACTAATAATATTTGGACAATCAAGCTCCAGATATTTCGTGTTCTTTCTATCATATCTGACTATTTTTCGTGGTGGCTCTTTTGGAAGTGTAGATGAAAATGTCTGAACCCCAACATAAGTAGACGCTAATCTCACGTTTTTGGTATCCTTCCAGTGTACTGTGGTCATGTCAACACCATACGCAGTACCAATGTACTCATATGATTGTCCTGTTGGTAAATCTTTAGGCTGTTTATCTGCGTCCGCAGGTAACTTGCAATTAGGAATTCTATCACGACGAATAGTGCCAAGTGCATATATTCCATGGCTTCTTAGATATACAAGTAGCGGCAAGGACGTATAAAAATTATCAAAAAAAATCATATGATTAGTAAAGTGAGGAACAGTTTTTGCTAACCGAACAACGACATTGGCTGTTGCACACAAATCTGGTTTCCCTGGAAGGACAGCGTTATCACCAGCACCAGTATAAACTTCGAATCGATATGCAAACCCATTCGAGTCACAGAGAACAAAAAGTTTGACTCCCCACTTTGGCAGATATTGACGAAGTTGTGAACGCATCTTCGTTGCGCACATTTGCTCATCTACACACAAACGGGGCTGTTTTAGTATAGAATCAAAACGGTCATTGAGGAGATCGATGACTGGTCTTATTTTGTAAAGTGGATCGTATCCAGGCTCACCTTTTTTCTTCATCACAGAATGATTGTTAAAGCTAAGGTGTTTACGAATTGCAAAAAATCTTTTAGATGTCATTGTACTTCTAATAGCTTCGAAAGCGTGTTGTCCCCAATAGTGCTCCACAGTTGGATAACGATACAACGATATATAAAGAAGAATACCCACTAACTCTTTGTTACCCTGAAAGACTACCTGGTTTTTATGTAGTTGTAAGGATTTTTGTTTCCAAACTATCTTTTTAAATTCGTCAGACGTGGTAGCAATATTTACTGCTTGACCAATAAACCCACCATTGTTAGGTTGCAGTTGGGGACCGTCAGGCTCATTCTAGGGTAATGGTGACCTTACCCTTTTTTTAGGATTTCGATCTAGATAAACAACTCTGGACTGAGTATTTGCTGCTGAAGTTGATGGTTGAACATCTTTAGATTCCGTGGCTGCTGCTGATAAAACACCTGTTGTTGAGGTTGAGGGAGACAAAATATCTTCTTGTGTTGTCGGTTTCGATGAAGGTACTGGAGTCGATGTCATTGATTCGGAACAACCACTAACATTACTAATATTCAAATTTAGATCTAAAGGTTTTCTAAGAAATTCGGCCGATGTTGATCTCTGCATCTCTGATACACATTCGATAATCTCAGTTTCTCCCTCTTTTGTAAGTTCATCTTCACTTGATGAAACATCGTCATCAGCTTCAACCACGTAATCGGAGTCGTCCTCAAATTCGCCCTGGTCATCATCTTCGGGTTCGGATTCTCGTCTGTCGAAGTAGATTCCATCATTTGTCTAATTTCCTCCTCGGTCATTCCAGAGAAATCAATTTTGGAATTACGCCACTTCCAAAAAAATCGTTAGAAGAATTATTCATAATGATTCGCACTAAAAACGAGAAATTCACAGAGACCGGCAACACCGCCCAGAGACGATCTATGTTCAAGCAGCTTCTATGTCTTTGCTATAAATTTTTACCGCTACTTACTTTACACTAAAATACATGTATTATATACTTACCAATAATTTTTTAGTAATAAAATTCACGAAAACAAACACTTCAAATAAGCGACGAAAGTGAGGTTCACCACAAAACAATTACTATGACCATCCGCTACAGAATTTCAACGTAAGCTGAGGAATAAACACAACAAACAACTTTGGCGCTAACTAAATACGTATAAGTACATTGAGTGGTACAAGACCAAAGACGGTTTTGCCTGCCGCAGACATAAAAATATTTTAAAGAGACTTTATGCTGATAGAAAAGTAAACCGTCTGTGGGCGGTCTTGTCTACTAGAGGGTTAAATACACTATAGCAAGCCACCCAGAATTATAGTCTCCAATTTATATAATAATATCAAATAAACATAATTAAAAAAAAGAACCAAATGAAAAGGTAATATATATGGATCTTCAAAGCTAGGTTATGATAAAGCATAGACATTAACATTTAAACAGCCAAAGCAAGTGTAATTTATGGATTCCTAATTGTAGAGGCACATTAAAAATATTATAGTATACATACAATCTTTTATGCAAAGCAGTCAATAGCACATTGCTGTGAAAAATAGGCAATTTACAATTAAACAGTAATAACACTTACCAACCGCAAAGCCGAATGCATTCAGTTGTACAGTTTTACTCTTCCTACAGTTTAAATACATGAAATATAAATCGGCATTGTAGCCATTGACCCCTACAAACAATAAACAAATTAATGTATATGTGAATAGTTAGTGAAGTACACAATTAACTGCTGATCAATTTAATGAACAATCTTACACAATGCAAGAATTATAGCATCAAGCTTAAGTAACACAAAAACAGGTGTAATCGGTAACTTAGCTTTCAATATCCAGATAGCCTGTCCTGAAGAACGACCAAATATTTACCAGTTATTCATCCCAGGCGTTGCATAATCTACACCAGGTATCTTGCTGATATGTATGAAGTAAAACGCCCCTAATAGGCAAAATATAGGTATGCCCAGATTATACACAGAGCATGTACTACGTATAAGACGACGTATATCCAAGTATGTACAATGTATAAGACAAGATATAACGTACCTCTAAAATTAAATATATCAACCCAAAACCAATGCATGAAAATAGATCTTACCTTCAATGAGGTAGTTAATCGAATAATGATTATACAATCTCTAAGAAATGAATTTAACCAAAGTACAAGTTCGAGAACAGCTGGTATCTGTTTCGAAAAGCAACATAGTATATGATTATCCCCTAAAATGAATAAAGGAAAACTAACATGAGTTAATCTAATTAGTTACAACTTACCTTACGATTTATGTTAAAAAACTAATGTGTCCTTATAAGAAAACCTGGTGAGGTTATGTATAACCCCTTTAGTTAATAAATTTATTGATCTCTTTTTAGTTAATTATCGAACCCCAGATATCTTGATCGTTGTAGAATGTATTCCCTATTAATCTGACAGAATGGTATGTACTAAATGGTTGCAGAATGTCAGTACATATTTAGAAAAATGATTTTCAAACCGATATAACTCGATGGGCTAAATAAGTCCAGAAACTTCATTTTTCTTCAGAAAAATATAAAATGCCTGCTTCGCCAACAACCAAAACAGGAAGAGAGCGTGCAAGTCACTTATCACCCGGATGTCAATCGGCTGTGAACCAGTGCCTCCAAAACATAAGGTTGAATGCAACGTATGAGTGACCATCAATAATTTTAACAATTTAATACCGAAATTTATTTACTTGAGAAAAGTAATATTTCAAGAAACTACAGAGAAACGAAATTATAGAAATCTTAGTTACTTTTAGAAAAAATAGTATATTCAAGAAAATACTAGCAAAACAGAGATTATAACAGGTCGAAAAATTGACCAAATCGTGCAGCGTAGGTAACGAATGTAACAAAGCCCCTAAACATTTTTTAAAATCATAATGAAACACGATTCGAACGTGCTCTCTGGTTAATTCCATTTTTACTTGTAATTGAAAAATTAATATCTTGAGTTAAAATGAACGTAACTTCAACAGCAAAGCTTCAAATGACAGATAAAGAATTACTCTAAATCACAATGTGTGTCTTTCACCGCCCATTAGATCTTATTCTCAATAAATTCTCCACGATCGTCTTTAAAGTACTGTATGCGCCAAAATACACTTAACTTAACCTTCACGCCATTCCCTTGCGGGGTAGGCAAAACAATCCCTGCTTCTTACTTATTTTTCGTTCACAATCTTTCTCCATGCTTTCCTATCTCCGCATACCTCCCTAGCTTCGGCAAGATTCATACATTGTCTCTGACATGCCCTTTTATTTTTAAAACTCCTTATCTTTCTTTCCTTTATCATACATTCTACTACATTCAGCCAAGTTCTACGCGGCCCACCAGGCCCAGCCTTTCCTCTAACCTCACTCAGATATATTTGCTTCGTTAATCTTGGGTTGTTCATTCTCTCAATATGACCAAACCAACGTAATGTACTACTTTTATATCTATCCATTATCGTATTTCCCTTGCCACACTCCGTCATTATCTTGTCTCTTCTCGTTTTACCACATGCGCTTCTCAGGAATCTCATACCCACGGCATTTAATTTAGTTCTGGACGTCCGCACTACGTTTGCTTTCCTTCTCCAGACTCAGTTTTGCCCTAAACACACTCCAATCCGCGCATTACTTTTGTGTCTGTCACCAGGTTTCTAAGCCGTTCATCATACATTATCAAGTCTATCATACTTTTGGATTCACCTTTTTGCCATGTATACATATGCACATTTTTATGTTTCTGTACACCCATCCATCCGTTCACATCCCCTACTAGCATCATTCTTTCGTTTGACTTATATACGTTCAACACGTTCTTTACTTCATTCCAGAAGTTTTCTCGCTCTCGGTCTATTTCGCCATTCACCGGTGCATAGCATGCAATAAGAAAAATTCTTCGAATCTCCACTTTCATTTCTAACCCATATTATCCGAGGAGATACCAATTCGTACTGTTTAACACATATTTTCGCTTTTTAACTTACGATCACCCCAACTCCTTTTGCGCCATGCACTTGAGTCTCAACTCTTGACCATAGTGCTAGGCTGCCATCCTCCGTCTCCACGGCATCCTTTCCTATGCGCTTTGTCTCCGACACACACAGAATATCAAGGTGTCTTTCGTACATTATATTCGCAATTTCAAATTCTTTACCATGCATACCTCTAACATTCCACGTACCGACTCGCCATTCATTCCTTGCACAGTCGTCAGCAACGGGGCCTGTCTGTTTCGACCTTGACCGCCCCTTGTAGCCAGGTCGATCCGAGGTATTGTTCTCTTGAGTAGTACCATAGCGAGCAGACCGGTTACTGGTCAAGTCGTGCCCGGACGATGTAGCATTCCCTACTAATGGTATCGTCCTACTACCGGACAGTTATTTTGTCTACTGCCTCGACATGTAAGGAAGGGAGAAGTAGAAGGATAGACAGAGTCGAGAAAGATATAAATAATAGATGGTATACTTACTGTATGAACATCTCAATGTACATATATACATATACATTTTTCACTTACATATCCTTTAATTACATCACGTTTCAACCAGATTGCTCCCTACACGATTCCTGGCTCGCTGTTATTCATTTGCGACCAAATGCTTCAATTATTTTTAATTCAGATTTCCGAGTTATAGTTATTTCTTTTGATATGTAATTGAATATTTATTTATCAAATCTGTCTTATTATTGTTGCGAACCGTGAGAGTACGTTCCCATCCTCTAAGTTTCTTTTATGCAACTTCTGGGTAACAATAAATGACGATAATGGCCCTGTTAGCACTCCCGACATTAATTGTTTACTTTTGGGGTTAACCAATTACATCTAAGATCAAACATAGTAACGAAGGCAAAAGTTAGCTTAAATTTTGAATTTGCAGTTAAGGAAGAATATTCTATAAGACAACATGAAACGCAATATTACAATTAAACTTACAATCGCATATAGCACCAAAATAAAAGTTGGATCAACCATCAAATTTGAAAACAAAGAAAAAAACATGTACAAAAACTTATCATTTACTACGAATCTGCCCTGCACATCCCTTGTAGTTTTTATATCGGTGTCAGTACGACTTTTTGAGTTTCAACAATCATCCGGCATGGGAATTTTAGAGGAAGGATTTTTTGGTGCAAGTTTGATGCCATAGCAATCCTAAATATTATTTACTTGCCTTTTTTTCTATAAAGAGGCATTTACACGTTACAAAATTCTACTGTTTAGATCATAATTATTTGTTATTGGTAATACTCAAACCGTTAAGAATCTGTTCAGTAACTTGCTACTTGTATTAAGAATTAGATAAGGCGACTGTTATTTATTCTCGAAAAGAAAATTATTTAATTACTTTCATTTATAATTCTGATTACAAATTAGAGCCAGTTATTTGTTAATTTATCTATTTATTAGCTTTTTTTTTATACGTTGGATTACGGATTCGATCTAGTTATTTATTTATTTTTATCATTTAGCTAATAAAACAGTTCCTATGACAATGCTTACGTTTGGATTTGTTATGGAAAGGGGTTCATTACAAGGATGAATCACATCTGGTATTTTTCCTACAAATATGTATTTATGATTGACTTTTTTACCCCGCGCTTCTGTGGTATAAAATAAGTTATTTTTTATTAGTTCTCCATAATTCATATAAAAATATACAGTAATGGAAAACTATGTTACTGTTATTGTTCTTATTTAGTTTCCGGGATGATACTGTAAATGTGCTCCATTGCGCTGTAGACAGTGTTCATAACGATCACGAATATTTTGAAACATATTCTGAAACATAGGTTGCTTCAGAGTACTGAAAACGAGACTATCATCTGACTTAATGCAGGCACGGTTTTGGATGGACCTGGACAGCTGAAAATTTTCCCCTTTAACATTCCCCACACATAATCATCAGGTGGTATCATATCGGAGGAATGTGAAGGGTGGGGAACTCAGTCCCGCGGGAATGGATTCGTCCTGAAAGGCAAAAAATCGTGCACAATATTCAATCTTGACATGCCCATCTTGCTCCGTCAATCGTTGTCCAATTTGTATTCGGTACCGAAATCCACCTAAGTCTTTAAACAATCGTCGAAGTGACGTATTGCTGATATTTAATTTCAGGGACGTTCGTTGAAGACTTCGCTTTGGTGACTGCAATACCTGATTGAGGACACGTCCATGATCTTCATTTGGACACAGTTACTGACCTACCAGACCTTCCCTTTCGTTGACACAATGTACTAACCGTACGTCGACATACTGTAACGATAGAAAGCATAACTGGGTTGCTTGGTGCCGGCTTACTAAAGTGTTCACGATATTTTTTGCCACTAATTTTAAACTCGGCCCGCCTTAATAACCATTTCCGTACGAGCGAAAGTAATATTGCACTATGAACACTTTCTCCTCCGTCGCGCGACCCATTGTCACTTCCAACCACAAAGAACAACGTTAGTGACACAACTAGCAATACAAAATGGTGATGCAGCAACACACAGACGCACATACTGCAACAAACCTTTTATGTATGTTTAAAATTTGCGTTCATATTGGCAACTTAAGTGCATTTCGTGTAGCGTTAGTTGCATAAATAAATTATTTCAATTATTATTTACGGCACATCCCTTTCCCCGCTTCGAGTCGTTTTCGGTCATTGCGCAGGGTTACTTTGAGCGTCCTTCATGCATTGCTTGAACTACGTGTTTAAGTAGAAGCCATTTTCGCTTTGTTTAACTTTTTTATTAAGAGTGCCACATTTATATGGCGAGTTATTAAAATTATTATAATGAAATTTTAGACATTTACATTTCAGGGAATTTTACTTATACTCTTACCACTTATTTTACTTTGGGTTTAATTTTATTTTACATTAACTTTACAAGATGTAAAAGATATTACATCAGGTATTTCATATTGTTAATTAATGCACATTATAGTTTAAGGCAGATAATTAAGAATCACTAACATTAGTTTTTAAGAGATCATCCTTATAATCAAATTAGGTTTCGTAATAAAACTCCTTGTCATAATTTTTTACTTGTTCTTTTCATGGGTTTTTTTGTGACTTTTCTATTTTTAAGGTTTATTCGTTCCTTAATAACAAATTGGCGTCCGAGATTACATTATTTATTTTCAGGTTTGAAGCAACACCGTTTTTTGTAAAGCGAAAATATCTAAGCAATTTTATTTTTGTTAATAAGCAAATCAAATATTATTGAACCTGGACTTTTTAATCTACCGATGAGCAAAGTGGCATAAAATCTTCTAGTTATCCATTATTTTCCATAGCTAATTATAGCTCTGGGCTAGAAGCATTAATCATTAAGTGGGTGAATTATTTATACAACACCTTGTTAAGCTTACAATACATGCGCATGCGGGCTGCGCGAAATCCAGTACTGTATATTTTGGCGCATACCGTAATTAGAACTATTTGAAGACACAAGAGCAGTACTCCTTTTCCTTTATTTTCCCGTCCATACTACTCGGTTTAAATTATAGCAGTTAGCAAGGTAAGTACTATTATTGTTGATTATTTTTTTACAGTCCACTTACATCAAACACTTGGTGCTACCAAGCATAAATTTATTATCTACGTCTATTGCACAAATTACATAAACTTGTTACATTTACATTGCATAGTACAGATAAACTGCAACAACCATTAACCATCCTAGTAGCAAAAAAGAAGCAACATTTTGCGCGATTACAGAGGCTGTATGATAATAGTCGAGATTGAACTTATTCTGAATATTGAATTGCATTAGATATGGAACCTTGGGGTATACAAAAACAAAATTCTGAAACATCTTAGATAAAATTAGTGTCAAATTAGCGATACTCACATTCGTAATTATCAAGTGTTAGCATTATTTGACGAATTAATTTTTCGCATAGAAACTATCGCAAAGCAAGCATTTCCCACTGCAACTGATGTAACGAATCGCGCACAGGATCACAGCATCGGCACGTTAACGCAGGTTACCTCAACTACCTCTGCCAACATTTAGTGGCAATCTTAAGAATTGGCCCTTATTCATAAAATGCTACAATAATATCATTAATAATAATAGACATTTAAACGGTGTCGTTACTTGATCGGATGCCTAAGCGGCAGTGCATTGTCTATTTGTTCAGGTATTTCCCCAACTGGCGATAATTATCTGGTAGATAAGTTTGATCATAAATTCTTATTTAGAAAAATTACTTAATTTTAAGCAGGCACAATAAGAAACTTTCTCCTCTGTAAACTCGTTCATTGAGACATTTCATGCCGCTGTTACTGCACTACTCAAATTAAATATTACGAATTTAGATGATTACATTTTATCGTATCTGGCCTTTTGTAAATTAAATCCCGAAACTCAAAGATTATTAGTAAACATGACTAGAAAATATGAAATGCCATGTTACGACGATGTTTCGACATTCGTTGAACAACAAGCGAAAATATGCGCGCATACTTACACTTCTACTGTAACTGAGACCGCTGCCAGTAATAAGGGTAATCCTGACATTATCAATACAGCAAAATTAACGCATTCATTTGTTACCCATGGTAGCGCAAGAATAATTCGCATTTGACTTACCAGTGCCCCACTGTATTAGATGTTAGCCCGCAAAGAGCGATAGCCTTGTGAAGTTTGCAAATCACGATACCACACATTATTACATTTTAGGCTGTATCGTGCCAATTCTTGGCTATCGTTACCTTAATTTAAGTTTTGAATTTGTGTACATTGGTATTTTTAGACATTTCTTTTTTCTTTTAATAACTGCATTTTGGTATATGTCGATGCTTCTATTTAGTGTACATAGTTACGGACAGCCGTGTATATATCGTCACCGTCTATAATCTTAGCCACATCAATTTTTGTTGTTCTTTGCGCAACGCGAACTGAACTCACTTACTTCATTTCCGTTCGTTCTACCTTCCGATGCAGCATGTTATAATTTTTAAGTTCTACTCCCTTGTATAAGATATATAACGGCTTTTGATTACATTCTGTATGTATTATATTTAATAGGGAAATCCATTGGCATTATGAATTGAGAAACACCCCATGTTTTAATGAATTTCGTATGGAAATTGATAGTGTTGGAAACCGTGGTCGATGACTTCATTAAATACATAAAATCGCGTGCATGATAATGTAATTTTATCTTGAAGAACTAAAAATGGAGATACCTTTGTTTTGAATCAACAACGCATTTTGTGGATATACCTGCTTTCGTGGTCCAAGTCTGCTTTTGTAATCCCAACATCTGCTTTAGTAGTCTGGTCTACATTTCGTTTAGTTGTACCTTAATGAAGACAATTGGAAATTACATTATCTCTGGTCTACATTTCATTTATTTGTACGTTAATGAAGACGAATGGAAATTACTACCTTATCCTGTTGCATGTATATCAGATGGATAGAAAATGAGGTTCTCAAACTGCAGTTTCTTCCAAAATAAAGTTAACACATATTTATTTTGAGCTTAAGAAAATGTAAGTACGTATCCTTTTAATGCAAAGCACGTTTTAAAGGGATAAAAAGTCAGTATAGTGTTGTATTGATACGGTTATAATGAAAAGAAACAGCTGACTTCGGTTAACGTTTTCTAAGATAAAAATATTTGAGTGCATAACCTTGTAACTGTAATGTTTGTTGTCGAGTAGATTTTATTATTAAAGATATACTGTGCTGGTCATCTTTCATTTTGGATTCTATGTAAAGATAGGTTATATGTTTGTATAGTTGTGTTGATATAAGAATTAGTTAATATCGCAAAGCTTTAGAGCAGTACTGTCTTAGTTGGTTTGAGGCTGAAATTAATCAGATATTATTTTGTTTTATTAAATATACAAATAAATACAGAAGTTTAGTGTTATTATAATTACCTGTGCAGTTAATGTACTTTCTCAATTTTTGGTTCTATTTTAATTATTTAACCTATAAATTTGAGTGGCGCCTAACGAATTGAATGCTTAACTGATTACAGCAGTGGACATATCTCTGCCTACCTCACATCTTGTTAAAGTGAGTTCTCAACCTACAGTAAGTTTCGGAAGCAATGTACCTTGCTGAGCTAGACCGTGGTGCAAATTTACTGTTTTAATGTCCAAACCCCAACCCATACATTATTATTTGTTACAAGGTCTTCTGTTAAGAATAATACCAAGATCCTATTTAAACACACCACCGGAAAGTCAAGTGAAGACCCTATTATTGATGAGGCGGGTACTAGTTCTTAAATTGTTGCTCTATTCCAAATAATAGTTCGCTTCGTCAAGCCATTATTTTAGCGACACCAAAGGTTTATGCTCTCTCAGGAGACAACACTTCAAACGAAGTGCGCTTTCTTAATGACAGTTGTAGCCAAGTCAATTACTTGACTCTAGAAATCGGTCGGAGACCCCAGTTAGACATTTTCCGATACATTCGTGGCATTGGATCTGTAAATAGTAAAATTATTAGTTTAGCACAGATGGTAATTGGTTCTGGATTCGATACAACGAAACGCTACTCCGTAGAGGTATTCATTGTAGGTAGTATTACTAATGGATTGCCAACATTTAATTATATTTTTTGTCTGAACAAAGCACTTATTCATCTTTGGAATGAAACAAGGATTGTTTTAGGATACAATAGCCACCAATTACTAGATTTCTTTTAAACTACTTTCCATATATTTTCCATGTAATTAAATATTTTCAATCACAGAAGTGGTGCAGTTTTACGGAATTTCGTTATTTTTTTCGAATAAACCATTGACAAAATACCATTCTTCTGATTCTGGAGACCATCGACGGGCCGTTCACGATAAGGATGGTATTTATGAAGATGTAAAATGCTACCCTCCACTGACTGAGTTACGTCTGTTATTTGTTCAATATGTAAAGACGTACTACGAGGTGTCTCAACTACGCTTTCACAATATTGTTTTCTAGATGCCTAAACATAACTCTGTCAGGTTGTCGTGTTTCTGGTTATTTATTCTAACATATTTCTTCAGCTTTAACGTCATTTCTGTGACAGACTGCAATTTATCATATTCGTCATTATTTGAAACTTTATTCATTTTTTAAACTTACATTCATCAACTTTTAAAAAATACTGTGGCGCCCACAAGAAAAACAATGTTGGTTTGCCGTTCGCACATAGTAGGCGTACAATTTTCTTAAAATCGCCGTATCCTCTCACTTATATCTTGAAAATTTGATGTCCTTAATTTCCATAATGAAGAAAATATAGTGGTTTTTCGAATGTGCGCATTTTTTATTTTCACCCTGTATCTTGCGCAACGATATCAATTTTTGGGTAGAAAAATGTGCAACTTTTCTTCCATTTAACCGACTTTGTATTTCCAACGGTTTCTAATATTCCCATTTACAATGTGTTGCGAGCAAAGATAGAAAGATGCGGTTTTCGCGACTCTGTTCCTCTTTTACGTGAAACGAAAGACGCCACAAACAGAATTGTCATAGTCCTCTTAGTGGCGTGCATAGTTTTCCGCACAGAAAGCCAGTTTCCTCGCAATAAACTAAAGTATTGTTTTTTTAAGTGGAACACCAAGTATATTTTGTTTCAAATATATATATATATATATATATTGTGTAGTGGCACTTCTTTTGTATTATTAACCTCAAAAATGAATGTTACGTTAATTTAACATTTTGATGATATATTTGGCCATGAAACCCATAAACTCAGTATAAACGCGTATTTTACTGAACATCCAAGATATATTTGAATATTCACAAAGAGTTACGAGATTCTTAATACTTTGTTATAATTATAAATATGTAAATACGCGATTATAATAAACCTAAGGACTTTTACGCAGAAATGCAAAAATAAGTAGCGAATTACACACAATAGTTTTTCAAACATATTCAAACCGACAATTTTCTTTTAATTGGGCAAAATGCATCTTACAGCTTCGGAAAAAAATATTAATGGCAATAAAACTTATAAAGAGTACTTTATATCTAAATTTGTAAGTAGGCTGGTCCTAGCCTTATTCTAAACGTGATCAACCTGTCAAATCTGATTAAAATTATTTTTATGCAACAATAGTATTGTTTAAAAATTGTGGCGCAGTTGGTTAGCGCGGTACTCTAGCAAAGTGCAGGTCGTAGGTTCGAATCCTACTCGAGGTAAACTTTTTATTTATGTATTTAATAATATTAATAATAATTTTTAATTACATATTTACCTTTGAACTTATTCGTTCATAACAAAAACTTATAATAATAGTATTGTTTGTTCATTGTGCAAAATATAGCAGAAAATCAAAATTTTGAAAACTTTGAAAAATATGATTTGCTGATTTGCTTTGGTCAGAGTACGAACACGCCGACGCAGCAATACATTTGTATTTTAACAGGTAAATGTAGTTATCGTTGGTATTAATTTTGGTAATTAAGTAACTTTACATCTACGTAGGTTTCCGAACGTAGACAACCTAGTAAAATCACGTTTTGCAGATTAAAAAGGAATTTAATTAATTAAAGGTCATTTTCTAAACCCAGGACAAAAAAATATAAATAGAATCGGGAGAATCACGAGGTTACCGTTTTAGCCCGTGTGGATGCTAATCCTATAAGTTCTTGCAGAGCTATGGAAAGTCGTATTGCAGTTTCGAAAACAAGAATCCAAAGAATAATTCGTTACCTAAATATAAACCACATAAATTTAGGCTTGTTCAACATCTACATCCTGGCGGCGCTGAACGTAACATGTTAAATATGGTACCCAACTTGGGAACAAATGTTTCCTGCTTTATATAAGGATCAAAATATTTTCTAAGGGAACTTATTCGCTCCTAGATATTTGCACATTTTAGAAATGGTTGTGCCTGAATTATTAGATCACATTCCTTTAGCTCACTTGAACCAAATTCATTTACACGCAGGACAAAGCCCCATCTTACAATGCGCAAATTATACGCCCATTTTTGCAAAACAGTGTTGGTAATAGATGGATTGGTACTAATGAGTCGATAAGATGGCCTCCAAGGTCTTCAAACTTGCCAGTCAATTTCTTTGTATGGGGTTACTTGCAAGATAAAATATAACAATCTCAATATAATAACATTGAACGTTTGACAAATGCAGTTAGAGCACCTTTCAGACATTTACAAGATCACCCCATTACTGTGATTAATGCTATACAACGAATTGGAAGAGCATGTATAAGACAGAATGGCCATCAGATCGACCATCTCTTTTAGTAACTTATATTAGGCTTGTAAAGCTGTAGGTATTATGTTTAGTTTTTAATTTTGTGTTTTCGCATAAAACTTCCTAACCCTTAACCTTGTTCTTTCATGACCAACTGTATCATCAAAATGTTACATTAACGGAACATTAATTTTTGAGGTTAATACTACAAAAGAAGTGCCACCACACGATATATATATTTTGAAAGCTGAGAGTAAGCTCCATTATATAATAAAAAACAAAACTTTGGTTTATTGCGAAGAAGCTGATTTTTTGTGGGGAAAACTATGCACGCCACTAAATTTTACGGAGAATTATGTATGAAATCCACTTTTCACAATTTCGATAAATTACAAGGCAAAGCAGTTACGAGTGGTGTTTAAAATCTGCAAATTTTGAATATCGCCCTGTATCTCAAGTACTAACAGGACTATGACAATTCTATTTGTGGCATCTTTCGTTTCACGAAAAAGTAGAACAGGGTCGCGAAAATCGCATCTTTCTATCTTTGCTTACAAAAAAAAAAAAAAATAAATAAATAAATAAAAATAAAAAAAAACGAGATTTTTATGAGTCTGTACAGTTTAGACGCCAGTGAGTTCTTGTTTAAACTTTGTTGTTCATATAAATATGTAAAGCAGATACTGCGGCGTTGTAAATTTTTTAGTTGGTTTACCAATGGGTAGTCCAATTTTGTCCATTTTTATGCATAATTTAGAAGATCAAATCTTTTAATTAACTGTTTCTGATAAGACTCATGCTTTGATAGTTTATCAGATTATATTGATGGGTTAGATTAACAATTTAAATCCTACCATAAAATTTACACTAAAGAAAAAACAACTTCATTTTCTAGATTTAAATATAAAAATTATTACACAGAACAGGTTTGATTTCTTTATATTCAGAAAACCTGCACATACGGATATTACAATTCTAAACGATTTATATCACCATAAAACACATAATTTAGCTGCACATAGATCGCTAGTACTTCAAGCATTGTCATCACCATTAAATTAAATAAATTTCAGTAAGGAAATATCAGTTATAAAACAAACTGCATGAGCAAATGGTTACATTTCAAATATAATCGCCACTTTAGTTAAAAAGTAAGAATAGAAATTAGAAATTTAGAATAAATACATATGAAGACTACAGGGGCAAATCGATCCAAGTCACTCGAGGATGGAAAATGAGTTATACATGTTATCTTATACATTCGGGCCTGATCTTCCACATACTTCAATTTGACAGAATAAGAGTTTAAGTACACGAAAATCGCGTTTTCAGATTCTCTGTATTAAGGAAAAGCGATCAAGTGCATCAGTTGCGTAAAAGAGCAACCACTGAGCAAATCCTTCGATGTGATATCTTCGTAGACTATCAATACAGCATTAGTTGCAATAAGAAGTTCGTACGAGCAAGAGTGTTTTGCTGTTAAACATGAGTGGTAGTGAAAACAGTAACAGTAGTGATACTAGTAATGATCTTTCGAGTCAGGTAACACGCAAAAGAAAGTCATACGGCCGAATGCTAAAAAAAAAAATAGGAACTACACATTTGAAACAGGGGAGCCATGCAGATGTAACAGGTTTCATTGCTTTGAAATTATTACAGATAAACAAAAACGTGAAATAATTAATAAATTTGTGATTAAAAATTAATAATAATTTTTAATTACATATTTACCTTTGAACTTATTGGTTCATAACAAAAAACTTATACTTAATTAATAAATTTAATTCATTACAGAACAGAAAGCATACATAATATTAAAAGAGAGAATTCGCTGCAAATTTACGAGACAATTCGTTTACTTTTAAAGTTAGAATAGGACAAGACAATGAAAATTAGGCATTCAATGAGCAGCTAGTGTGCCAAGAGGAGTATATTAACCTCCATGGAATTACAAATGGACGCCCTATAACATTGAACAATTATTTGAAACAAGAACGACATTCATGTCATGATAAAAGAGGAACGCATCAGAGCTGGCCACATAAAATTTCAGAAAATACTTTAGACCAAAAAAGGAAGGTTGAATTGAATAGACAGTAAAAACAAAGTGAAAGAGAAGATAAACTACACAAATGGAAAGTACAAGAATTCTATACAAGAAAAAGAAAAGAAAAGAAATTTTCCAGACAACTTGTAAATTATGAAGCCATTACAATTGATTTCTCAACAAATCATACAAGCAATATTACCACAAACGATGTGTGTTACAAAAGACAGCTCACCTTTGTTACTTTCGCCATTTACGTTCTGTCTACGAACTAATCTGTTTTTTATGCATACCTTCAGACAATTATAAAAAAAAGGAGCTGACAAAGTTATATCCTTTTTATATCATTTTGCCTTTAATATTTAGTGTCAAGATGTTAAAAATTTACGCATATTATCACCCTGTGGGTAAATTTTAAGCGACCACCCTGTAGATAAGTTGGTTTTGTTCAATTTTTTTAAAATTTGGAGATAAGATAGTAAATTTTTGCGAGTTTTTGTTTGATTACCTTTTTTTTGGGTTTGGAGATATTTATGAATGGAAATTTTTATTTATGGAATCACGTTTCATTCACAGGTGACAATTAGAGTACTGTTAGATTAGTTTTTATTAGAATAAATGTTCTCCTTATTTTTGAGATTAGTGCATTTGTAAATAGGGATAGTTTTGTAGAAATAAATATCGTATTTTAATTTGGTTAAATCAAGTTGGGATTGCGTCATATAAAAAATGTAATGAAAAAACGTATTCAGATATTACATTGTACGGTATATCTTTTGCAAAAGTTCTAGTTATCCGCCAGATAGGCACCATTTATATTGAGAAGAGTTTGGTTTTAAGATAAAGAAATTGACTTTAGGTACATAACATTAAATGCTATTTTGGATTTTCGTTAAATATTAAATTTCTCAGATAAGATTTCGAGTAGAAACAGGTTTGTTGACAAAGCAACCTCTTCCGACGTTTTTCGAACTTAGACTTCGTGTATGCGAGGAGTGGTATATTTAATTTTTTTGGGGCAAATTAGAGTGAAGGTGGTTGAAAAACCAATGTGGCGGAAAGTAACGTTTTTACGTAGAGAGTAGTAGTACAGGCGTCGAGGAGTATAGTTCAGTTTCTTTCTACGGTGACGTAGATGGTACCACGAAACAACGTTGACTATGCTCGTGTACAAAGAACTCTCGTTGAAAGGTACTCTTCATCTTCCATAATTCCATTAACGGATCATATAATTGTTCAACCTTCGCGACGCCAATGTGTTAACCCTTAGGGTTATACGTATCGAGATCCAGAACAGTACTGAGTGTTAAGTATCTAGTGCTCACGCTTTCCTCTGGAGAAAACTTCGCTTTTATTTGCGGAAAAATACAACGTTCGTTTCAAAATTACAAACATTTAAGTTCACAGTGCGCTCATAACCAAATAGCCTGAGCTAAACAAAAATTTTTTGTAATTTAAAATTATAAGAATTAACCCGAGGTTGTATAGTATTGATATAAAGTGAATAAGTAACGTACTGTAAATAGTTTCGCCTGAGGAGCACAGTTAAAGTAAATAAAGTGTCAATGTAGACAGTAACATACAAGATCAATTGAAAATCGAATCAAGCAACGCTAGGAGCAAGCAGCCGTCGCCCGCTGCTTAATATCGCAAATATCCGCAGCAAGAACCGTATCGTCGAGGTTATTGTCCGTCCCAGATTCTGTGTAACCAAGGGGCTTCTGCACTTAAGGTAACTTGTTTTTCTTGAATGTGGTGATTGATGAAATTTAAATAAAATTTTGGGTGATTTTTTTATGATTATGATGTTATTTAGGTATAAAATAAATGCATGAACTCACGGCTTTTCTTTTAGTGGGTTACTCTTGATGAGTTTTTTTTTATAAGTCCAGTGCTTTCATGCAGATAATTAGCCAAATTTATTTGAAGTGTATTTAGTTCAATGTTATACAAAATTGACAAACGTTTATATTAAAATTGGTATAGGTCTATTACAAGGTGATTTGTTGCATACTCTAGCTAGAGGGCCAAATTTAAGTTGTTTGATGCCGTTCTTCATTACATTTACATTGTCTTCGAATTTCTTATGTTCTTGTATTATTATTTATTTTATGTACATTACGTTTATTTAGGTTATTGACTTGTGTTATTTTTGTTTTGTGAACCTATGATTACACAGCGTCGAAGGACAAGCAATTTACGTATTTATTGTTTAATTTTCTCGTTAAATTAACGTAATCATATCGAGTTTGGTTTGAATGAAATAAATACCGCCGAAAGTTTTCAAAGGTTGATTTAACCTTAACGTACATTTGGAGGCCGTTGAATTTTGCATTTTTTGTTCTTTCTTGTTTTGTTTATGAATTGAGTATAATCAAACGTAATTTGAGGAAAGTTTTCAAAGGATTGTGTACACAGTTAGAACGTTTATTATTATCATTAATATATTACTATATTTTTTGTTTAGCGAGGTGAAAGTATTTTACAGATTGAGATTTTGGATTAACGTAACTTGACTAGAGATTAATGTTTGCTTATCAAAGAAGTAATTGATTTTTGCGGCACGCTATTATTTTATTTAAGCGTGCATATATTGGTTTTGAAGCCTTTCAGGTTGGCGGAAGATATGCTAGTGCCGGTGCCGCCTGTGGAGATTACGTATAGGTGAGCAAGTTATTTGGGTATTTTTAGCGAGCTACTATCGTAGTTAGGCATTTCATCCCCCATTGTGACATTTCATGTACCTTGGCTCCCATCTTCGGTTTTATGACGATTTCTACCCCTATTTTGATTTATGTCTGCTATAGTATCTTTCGGTGTACAACTTAATTAACATCTAACTCACACCCGACCACTGGCTAGTCGTGCGAAAGCCAAGTTTATCTGTTATCTCGTCCTATTGCCAGTTTATACCGTAACAATATTCTGTGACTCATGTGCAGAACAGAACAAAAACTTTACATTGGTTAGATATTTACAGTATTTAGTCTACAAAAGGAAAAGATTCGACTCCATTCATGTCATGTTCCCAATGAGGGGCCAGTCATATCTTGAGTGTGACAAATATTTTGGGTTAATCAATCAGAAAACCAGAGTGGAAGTTCCTGCTCAATGGATAGGTGTATTTAAAACATTAAGATAAAAACCTAAGCCTTTTGATGTAATCGACTGTAAAGAAGAAATGTTTTTGCATGGACGAAACTCGACCGGTGAGAGAACTGATAAATAATTAGTACCGAACATCCACGAACAGTGGCCGTGAGACAGTTCGCCTATAATGGCGCCTTTGAACATTTTGTTATTGAGAACCGTAATCAAGCCTGCCCTTGTAATTTAACTCTTAAGCCGTTGTACTCCAGATTAATAACCTCCACAGTTACTTCATGGAGCTACTGTACTTTTATGGGAACGCAATATCAGAGAAAAATTGGTTATTCGTTATTTTATTAAATTTTTGTTTTGAATCTTTTTACAGGACTTCGTTCACATTCTTTATTTGTTTATGGATCGCTTATTCTTTTTTTTTGTAAATTATCAACTTAATTTTTGATTCTTGTACACTAACAAATTATGTTATGTTATGATAGAATGCATAAGTTGAATAAAACCATTTTTTGCGCAAATGTTAACTTCCTATTTTCAATATTATGAAGTTTGAAATCTTAAACTACGAATGTCTCCGAACTATAATATTTTGACTTAGATCGTTTTTCCCCTGTGGTCTTTTATATTTTGTAAAAAGATCAGAACAAGTAGCTCGCATACTACAAGAGAACAACAAATACAAAGTACGGGATGGCCAACTAGGAATACGAATTACTGTATCTGGGAAACTATCCATCGTAGAGGCTTACGCAAAAAAAAATTTATGCTAAAACGGCCAATACAAAAACCTGGAAAATATTTTCATATTTCTGAAATGGCCGCTAGGGGGCGTAACTGCAATCTTGAATCTAAGAAAGTGATGTTTCTGTGAATTCTACTATATTAACCTAATAAACAAATAACTGATCTTTGAAGTCGAGGATAATCTGAACTTTTTTTGTCTCGCACTTTTTGACGTATCTATAAAAATAAAGTGGTGGGGGGTTTCACCCCCAGTATCTTCGAAACGGCTACTCCGATTTTAACAAATTTGGGCGTGTTGAAAAGAGCTTTTCTTGGGCTACACATGTTAAAATAATTGAAGTTTTGTTAGTTTCACATGTCGTCGCTAGAGGGCTTTGTTCGAAATTCCGACAGAAACGGTTAATTTTCGCAAAAAAATAAAATGCATTGGTATGACTTTTTTTCATGAACAAGTAGGTAAATGATGCCTAAACAAGCTATCGAAGACCGCATGTCGATATCTTGTTCCTAACCTAAAGTATCGGCCAAAGAAAACTTTACACGAAAATCTCTTAAATTTAAATTTTTTTTTAACTATATTTTTCTGGAATTGTTTCTATTATGTAAGTTGTGGCCCTAAAAAGGACCGATTTAAAGGAGGAAGGTTTTTAATGCCCCCGTAAATTCTCGAAATGCTGAGGCCTCTTATGTGTAGACAAAACTGCAGCTTCAATTTCTGAATAGGTTACCTAGAAATTTCGATTTTAGATGTTTGTAAATTTATACAACAGAATAAAAATAGCCTTTTTGAAATTACTACGGACAAGTAAGCAATGCTAAAAGTTATACGAAAGGCTTATTTTTTGTTTGTTTAAATGCGTATTCACTATGGATGTATACGAAAAATACAATTAGTAGTAGCAGGCAATGGAAACAGATACCTAAACAAACCATACATAATCTTCAAATTGTCAATAGTTGTCAATACTTTCGCGTTACTTTGAGCAATTTTTGTGCTTTCAAAGGGCGTTTTACGAATAATGAAGCTGTTATATGCTTGCGGTTTATTTTGAATGTCTTCAGAATGCCGCAGTAGCTAAAAGAGTTTACGCGGTTCGATATCTAAATCAGCGTCTTTGCGATGTAAGAGTTTTTCCCCGATTAGTGGCGAGCTTACGAGCCAATGGTAGTTTTCTGCCCACGTTTCAACGGCAAAGAATTGAAAGAATACAAGAAATTATTAACCGTGTAAGTTCTAATGGCCATCAAAATATATAGATATTCGTTTAAACTTTTTTTAATTACTTTAAGAATGCACCCATATCATGTCGTTTTGCATCAGGCCTTGAAAGAGGAAGATTTTGATCGAAGGTTAGACTGTTGCCATTGGATGTTAGGCATGATACGCGAAAATAGAGAATTTTTATTTCAAATTCTTTGGACCGATGAAGCCACCTTCAGTAGTGACGGGAGAGTCAATCTGCACAATATACATTATTGGTCTCCAGAAAATCCCCATTGGTTGGGTGAAGTTCAGCGCCAAGGAGGTTGGAGTTTAAATGTATGGTGTGGCATACTGGGAGGCAGAATTATTGGGCCATATTTTTTCGAGCGACCCCTAAATGGCAATGTATTTCTCGACTTTTTGGACAATCAATTACCGTTGTTGTTGGAAGATGTGCCTCTGGAAACAAGGTAAAAATTGTTTTTGCAGTTGGATGGTTGCCCAGCACATTTTTCTATTAATGTGCGAGAGCATATCAATGCAGTATTTCAACAGCGGTGGATTGGAAGAGGAAGTCTGTTTCCATGGCCTCCGCGGTCGGCAGACTTAACTTGCCTCGATTTTTATTTATGGGGGCGCTTAAAGGACATCATGTTTCGAACTCAACCCACTACTAGAGAAGATATGAAAAACCGGATTCGTAACGCAATACGTAACATACCGAGAGCCGAAATTGAGGCTGCAGTTTTGTCTAGTCATGAGAGGCTTCAGCAAGGCATAGAGCGCGATGGTCAGCATCTCGAGCATTCACGGGGGCATTAAAAACCTTCCCCCTTTAAATCGGCCCTTTTTAGGGCCACAACTTACATAATAGAAACAATTCCAGAAAAACATAGTTAAAAAGAAATTAAAATTTAAGGGATTTTCGTACAAAGTTTTCTTTGGCCGATATTTTAGGTTAGGAACAAGATATCGAGATGCGGTTTTCGCGAGGTTGTTCAGGCATCATTTAACTACTTGCTCATGAAAAAAAGTCATACCAATACATTTAATTGTTTTGCGAAAATTAACCGTTTCTGTCGGAATGTCGAACAAAGCCCTCTAGCGACGACATGTGAAACTAACAAAACTTCAATTATTCTAACATTTGTAGCCCAAGGAAAGCTCTTTTCAACGCGCCCAAGTTTGTTAAAATCGGATTAGCCGTTTCGAAGATACGGGCGGGAGGGTGATTTAAGGAAACCTTTGAATACCCCGTACGGACCGGGCAAGGTGCGTAAACTGTGGTGGGGATCATCCGGCCAACTTCAGGGGATGCCCGAGGTACCCGCGTCTCCCTCAGCGTAGGAAGACAGAAGCTCCACCGTCACGTCTCCCGCAGCGGAAGAAGACCGAAGAGTCACCACAACAGCGACAGAAGAGGACACCGCCCACAGCGGCACCCTGTCTAGTCCTAACCGGCGTTAGTTACGTCAAAGCGACGGCAAGCGGCAGCGAGATGGCTGAAGTAGCTGAAGCGGTGAAAGCCGCAGACGTGAAAAAGCCCGCTTCCCCCGCTTTAGGATTCGACGCTGTTCTTGGCCTCCTCGGAGGTTTGGATATGGCGAAGGTCCTACCTGTCATCAGAAGGGTGGCAGAGGCCTTAGTTTCGGCACAAACTGCGACTGACCTGTGGCGAGTAATCCTCACACATGGTCAGGAGGTGTTTGCACTTTTTGTGTAAATATCTCCGGAACGGCGATGAGTAGGGATGTCTGCCGGATTAAGTATAGCTATCAGTATCGACAATTCATTTCAATAATATAACTACCACACGGAATACTTCAATAGAAAATCTATTTAAAACTATATACAACACACACGCACACAAATACATTAAAAAAACTAACATTTTTTCATCCATTTGCAGGAAATAACCACAAGAAGCTGTACCTATGTCCGGGATCCCGAACCATTTTGGTGCTCCGAGGGACCAGCCCACCTGCTTCCAAGGAAACACCGCCCACCCATCCACGAGTCCCGCCCACAACATCCACTAGATTAAGAATAAAATACTACTCAATTAAGTAAAGTAATCCAATTAACATGTTTTTTTTTCTTTTTTTGCCTAGCTATTAAGTAACATGTTATAAACTTATAAAAATTGCAATGTAATTATTATCAAAAAATTATGTAATCAACCGGCTGAAGAGGTTACCTCGCCTGAGCAGCCGACTGAAATTGTAAACTCCATTACCATCAATTGTACCAATAATTAAAATAAACGTGTTTGAATTTGAATTTGAATTTGAATTGAATACCCCCCCACCACTTTATTTTTATAGATACGTCAAAAAGTGCCAATCAAACAAAGTTCAGATTATCCTCGACTTCAAAGATTAGTTATTTTTTTATTAGGTTAATATAGCAGAATTCACACAAACATCACTTTTTTAGATTCAAGATTGCAGTTACGCCCCGTAGCGGCCATTTCAGAAACATGAAAATATTTTCCAGATTTTTGTATTGGCCGTTTTTTTTTCCGCAAGCCTCTACGATGTATAGTTTCCCAGATATAGTACATCGCATTCTTGGTTGGCCACCCCGTACATTTTTAACTAATACCAATGTTCTTAAATGTTCATTTAATGCCAATGATTCAACTAACGACATTTTGAAGTGGGGTATTTCTAAACTGAACTACACATCCTGTAATTCTGTTTATACTAGACTAACACCTAGGAACTTTGATACTAGATACAAAGTACACATGTAACATTTTGAGCTGGACTCCGCCTTAAGCATGGATTTATGAATTTATTTGCATTGGAATTGAATACCCATTTCTTGTTATTAGAAATTTTCTTATTGCTATATAATCAAAATCTATTATTACTATTAATATTGTTATTATTATAGGTTTAGTATCAAACCATTATTTTGTAGCAGTATTTAATAAAAAAGGAATAACAAAATTATATACGTTACAGAGCGAAGACTATTTAAATTAATTTCTGACAATTATAAACAACGTTTCTACTCATTATGTAAAATATACATTTTGCAAAAGCTACTGTTTAACAACCCAAAAACCTAATATTATTATCTATAAAGAAAATTATGGAATATTATATTATAATAAAATATTTCGTTTACTCGCTTTGTGTACCACAATTAAAAAGCAAAATTGGAGAATTACAAGCGTTGTAAAAATATCAAATAAAAATATCCATTTATCACACCACATATCGATTGTTATCTAGATATTAAAGAGTTAAAGTACAACAACTCTGGTTTGATATTGTAGATAATTGCTTTACTAAAGTTACTTTTGTTGTAGATTGTTGAAGCAGAATTGTCGTAATTTTCTAGAGTTTGTACAGATCCTATTTCATTTTGAGTATCTCATATATTTCGAACATCAAGTTCAATATTAATAAATAGTTCTTTGTAAAGTATTTACGGTCGAGTAGGCGTTTCATTCGAGATTCATGGAAACATCTAAAGCGCCGTTATTGGTTTCTGCTATTGTATTGTACCGCTATCATTGGATCTAGAAATAATGTTTTATTTGGTAAAAGCTTTATTATCGAATTTCTAAAGCCCTAAAAGCTATGTACAAAAGAATATTGCACTGTAACTTTTTTTTTCTCGAGGGGCAGAGAAGAAAATTTCTCCCCCTACAAGCTACGACTCAGATTACTGTTTCATAGGGGATTAGATAACTGGAAGTGTGATCAACATTTTGTTTACTGTATGCATCATAGATATGTTTACCTGTCGATACTTAAATTGATGGTTTCTATAAAGTGCTAAATATATCGTATACCAATAAAAGTATTGGCAATAACTTAAATTATATCGACAAACTAATCCATCACTCATGGTAAAGACAATGTGGTTTACAAAATGGAGTAATAGGTAACGGTAAGCTTTTTCTATAACATAAGTAAAAGCTTTCGAAAATAACGTCTCTGTGTACACAACACCAATCAATTTTATTCATATTTGACAGTTTCCTTACACATCAATCTTTCTTAGATGTTTATAAGTACATTTTGGATTTATTTGCTATAACACTTAATACGCTTCATCGAACAATTTAGACACTTTAAATTATTTAATTTATCCGTGTTAGTAAAATGTAACCCAATCAAATATAGATCAATCAGTATCAATTTAACAATATAATTAAAAGGATTAGATCAGTTCAACTAAAATTCAGCAATTCACAATAATCCATTCCGGGGTATTTTTTATACAACTGCTACTTTAACCAGAAAATGAATTGTCAATCAACGCTATCAAATGTTCTACATAAAAAAGACCAAGAATATGAATGTGACATCAACCACGAGCTGGAGTTGGTTACAGTCCAATTGGTTGATTTAAAACTGAATGCTCTTACATTTGCCTTTTAAATGCGAGGACATCCTCATAACTTAGTGTTAGTAAAGGAGTAAACGTGTTCATGATTAACAGTATGCAACTTATGTTATCGGAGCAGAACGACGACACCCTTCATTTTATTCTTTAACGAGTTTTTAATGATTTTCCCAAAATCCTTTTGTAGAATTTTCTATGACGAGAGTGCTTACAAAATTTCTTAAGATCCATTAAGCTATCTTGAATTTTCTCAAGTACGCATTAGAAAATATACAATGAAATTTCATGTAGGAAAAATATGAATATTTATACAGGGTGTTCGCGGAGGAACTACGAAGAATTCGTATACGTATTCTTTGAACAATTTTAAGCAAAAGTGATTATGTGCAATTTTTCCCAATTCCTAACCCCTAAGGAGATATGGGCGGTTAAAGAAAAATGTAAAAGTAAGTAAAGAGAATATTCTTAACAGCTGCTTAAGTCTTAAAATTATCATAAAACAAAACTTTTAATAACAATTGTCATTAACAAATTAACAAGAACACAACATAGCACAAAAAATGCACATAAAATTATAATGATCCTAAAACATCCTTACATAAAATTTTCCTTTCCTAGAAATAATGCCTATCAAACCTTATTTCCCAATACTTTCCACAACTGCTCTATCATTATTTAAAAATGTTATTAGTTGTTATCCTGTTTCCCACTCTCCAATTTCCCCTATATATACCAGATCCCCAGCCACACGAGCTGGTAGTGTAGTGGTGACACGACCTGCTTAGCATTCGGGAGGTAATGGGTTCGATTCCCGTTACTGTCTACCTTGTATGAGGTTTTTTCAGGGGATTTTCCTCATACACATGTAGCGGCATGGTCCCGTGTATATGCACACCATGTGCGGCTACTTAGGCGAATGCTGGGGTAATTCCTTTCCCCTCAAAACCCTAACTCCGTTCCTTCCGATCCTATCCTGACCACACCTATCCTTAACCCCACCATGCTTATATACGTAATGTATGTATGTATGCTGGGAATCCGTGATTGTGGCTGAAGGAGCTCGGGAAGCTCGAGCAGCCCGCCCTCCCCCTTGGGGAGGGAATGAAATACGTTGCATTTTCCTTTTTTCCACACGATTATTATTATTTTACTTACGTTCAAACTATCCTGACTTATTTTGCATTTATTTACCAGACCAGATAGTCCTTGACTATATACCTATTCCTTACCTTTACTTATTTGTACAATTTTTACCTAACCGGACGTTTACACACTTATTTATATTCATTAGAAATATTCACTTCATACGATACGTCCACCTGATCAGCATTCACATTAACATTTGCTCGTTCCACACTCACCACCAAATCCACCACCTGTATTACCACAAAACCATCCACCAACATTTACCAGACATCCATAAATCCTGTTCCTTACTTCTAACTACCCTATCGCAGGCACATTTATATCAAACAGGGTTGGCCGTTTTATAGCATCGAGCCCGGGGTATAAATTTGTCAAAGGCACGTTTTACGTGATTTGCCGGAGGTATCACCCTGTATTCTCACGTAGTGCGTCTTTTATAATCTTTCCTATAATTATACTACTGCGCTACAAAAGAGAGAAGTAATTTTAAAAAGGTTTTAATTCAAACCTTCAATATTGGCTGTTCAGCACCGATTTGGGTTTTTAAATTGCAAGCACACACGTCACTATTTCAACGGAGGTTACGGCCCCAAACAAATAGTCACATCTCTGGGAAATAATCAACCCCAAACCATCTCACTATCCCTATAGAAGGTGAACGGAGGTTTTTCTCCGAATACCCATTTTCGTACTTGAACTTTATTAGATTAATTCCCTATCAATACCATAAACACACCTGAACCTGCTTAATTATCTACTCTATATATGAAACGCCAATTTTACAAACTACAACGTTTTGTATCTAACTACAATTATAGAAAATTATACTCCCTCGATTTCCACACATAATTAATCCTGCCGCCCATAACCCCAAAACATAATACACAATAACTATCGAAATATTTAACATTTCTGATTTCAATTACATTTAAAACTACCAGTTGCAATTAACCCATATAATTTCAGGTACAAATAGAGAGGGCGCATCCAGCAGCGTTTAAACTGGACAGTGCCATCCCGATCCCGAAGAGTTACCAGAATTATATATTATTTTCTTCTATTATTTACCGGGAGTCTTCCCTTAGATTATTTGTTATAAATATTTAGTATTCTTTTTATTTCATATCATTATTTTAAATAAAGCCTGTTTAATTTGAATGTGTCCTAACAATCATTTATCCCCAAAATAGTGAAGCAACTTGAACCACGATCCTGGAGGTCTCAACGTTCAAATGGGCTACCAGAAATTTTTTTTGTAGACGAATGTCACAAAATAACGAGGTGGCAAACAAAAATGGTTATAGTTGTTCAAAATGAGATCCACTAACCTCCACATATAATGCCACATGCCTTCGCAGCTCTCTTTTCCATTCGATATTTGCGAAATTATCACAAATGTTGGTAAATTCATCTAAAATTCGTTCAATCAATTCTTCTCTTGAAGATGGTTTACTCCGCCCGTACATTAACGACTTAACACGGCCCCACAGATAAAAGTCTAATGGTGTGAGATCTGGTTAACCGGGCGGCCAGTGTACAGGTTGAAGGTGATACGGATGCATTCCATTTTCGCGAAGAGTTTTCGAAATTGTGGTCCTGCTTTTACCAGTTTCTGCTTTTATTCGTCTAATGCTCGTTCGGCTATCCATTTCAACTGCTCTCAGCACCTCTTCTGCAAACGCATGTCGTGGGGACTCTCGATCACTTCGATGTGTAAGAAAACTTCCTATTTCTCGAAGGCAGTGAAAAGTCCGAGCTATCGTTTTGTCATTAGGAGGACGGCGATTTGGGAAACGATTTTTGTACTCTGCTGCTGCTGCATAATAATTACCGTTAAACAAGCCGTACAGGAATACTATATCACTGTACTCCTCATTTGAAAATTGATAAGGCATGATTTAATTATAACTAGATTAATTATAATTGTTACAAAGGAGATGATAAATTGTATTTATATTCAAATAATCTTTGATACAAATGACATGAAACGTCAAATAAGACACATTTTCTCAGTTTATTGTGGTAATACTTGCTAGGCAACTAAAATTGCTCTTAGGCTTTTTACAGTGTGGATCTCATTTTGAACAACTGTAACCATTTTTGTTTGTCACCTCGTTATATTATGTGAATTTTTGTTGTGTTCATGTTAATTTGTTAATGAAAATTGTTATTAAAAGCTTTGTTTTATGGTAATTTTAAGACTTAAGCAGCTGTTAAGAGTATTCTCTTTACTTACTTTTTTCTTCAACCGCCCATATCCCCTTAGGGGTAAGGAATTGGGAAAAATTACACATAACCATTTTTGTTTAAAATTGTTCAAAGAATGCATGGAATTCTTCGTAGTTCCCCCGCGGAGACCCTGTATAAGGCATATACAGGGTGAGCCAACGAAGTGAGCGAGTGCAATAGCTTCGTTATTATACAGGGTTATTACAAACTATGTTCCTGATTTCAAGTGCACATAAATCTAGTTTTATTTATCATACAAAAAAATAAAATTGTTACATTTTAAGAAAAACTTAAAAAGTTTTATCCCAGGTGCCAAGAATTATAAATGTCCCATATGGGAACCCCTTGTGATACGACAGATGTTAAGCGTGTAATCAAGCGCTTGCCATACTTTGTTAAAAGTGTTCAAGTCGATTGTTTCGATAGCTCTGGTAATCCGTTGTTGGATCTCAGGTATGCTTTCTGGTGGTGTATACACTTTATGTTTGATGTATCCTCACAAGAAGAAATCACAGGGGGTGATGTTCGGAGATCTTGGAGGCCAGTTCAAGAGTGTACCATCACGTGGATCTGCATGGCCGATTCATCTGCCAGGCAGCCGATTTTGAAGTCCAGAATGAAGTTTAGGGATTCTTGTTCTAATTTCGGTAGAAGCCATTCCGTCATCATGTCCAAGATTTATTCCATTTATTGTTTGTCCAACAAAGAAAAAAGGTCCGTACACTTTGTTGTAAATGATAGTACAAGACAAATTAACATTCGGAGTGTAAGTGCTTGATGTAGGTGTGTGGGTTCTCCGAACCCCATATTATGACATTATGGCTGCTCACGGTACCACAAAAGTGGGATGTGGCTTCATCACTAAAGACTAAACGTTTTACACAGTTTTAATTCTCCATCAATGCCTACATGTTCTCACAAAAAGAAAGTTGATTTTAATGCTTGAACAAGCTGAAGTTTGTAAGGCTTGAAATTTATACGTTTACGTAAAATTTTCCAAACTGTTGACTGTGGTATACCAAGCTGTGTGCAGCATTTAACAGTAGATTTCTGTGGACTACGCGTAAAACTTTCCCTTACCTGCTCTACAGCGTTATTGCTTACAGACTGATTTTTTTTTACAACTGCACCAATTTCTCTTAAAATTCAAGTACCACATGTGACTCCTAGGAGGATCTTCATTAAATTTGGTTCTAAAGTAACGTTGCACACTAATAACTGATTGGTTGATGTGAAAATCCAACACATAAAATGATTTCCTGTCTTCAAATTCAGCCATTACACAATTGACAACAATTGACTTTAACAAATAGCTGATATGTACATAAATCAATGTAAACAAAACTTTATGAGTTTTTCTTTCCAGTGGTACCAACTGAAATGGTCTTAAAATAGGTTAATCCAGTAATATTTATAATTGAAATCGGGAACATCATTTGTAATAACCCTGTATAGACACTAGAGAAAAATGTTTCAGACAAAAGTTGTATAATAGAGCACAGTGAATAATATAAAAATATTTTGCAATATACAATTGTCAATACAACCTTTCTTATCTTAAATAGAATACCCTATGCATTATTACATTTTTGCATTCTAAATTTTCACGTGTGGTTTAATTTGGCTTAGAATTTTTTTTTTCGAGTAGTAATGTTTAGGTGTTGTTATTAGGGTTTCGAAAAACATTATTTTTCCGTGAATATTACTTTTGTTATAATGGATCTCGATAAGAGGAAGTAGTTCTGTTCTGTTGCTGTAAAGGATTTTAAGAAACGTAATTATATGGGGGGAAGATTGCTCTTGCCACTAAGCATTTTGTTGCGCGTTTGACTTGATTCTACGTATGGAAGGTTCTACCAATTCGATAATAAGTAAAATTATTTGTGTAGATCTGTTGAAGATTTAATTGAGGTATTGGATCCTACCGAGAAAGGTTTGGTTATATTATAATGAAGACAATGTTGTTTTATCGTGATTCTAGTCAAGCATTGGTTTCATATTGCACACGTGTAGCTTCTTGAGTAAATTTCCGTGGGAGAGTTGAGTTTGCATTCAACTATACAAAATTTTAATGGTGGATGGATAGATATGACGTGATGAGTAATGGGGTAATAGGTCTTATTTTTTTGTTAGTTAGTTAATTTCCGGAGTTACTTCTGCGAGCTCTGCGCTTGAGTTTGGGTTGGAATGTAACAACTGGGTGTGCGCAATAATACCAATTAGTTACCCAGTGGTTTCCTTAAGATATCGTTAAATTCTTATCCTTATCAATAATTTTGGATTTATACATTAAATTCGATCCCTCCAGGGAAATCTTCGTTTTTATGTTTCGTCAAGTGTTTTCATGGTTTCCATTTTTCTTTGATAAGTGAAAGTGTTTAGCTTTAATGCTTCCATATCGTGGATTTAATTTATGCCTTGAGACGGATGTGTGTGTACTACTTTGGGTATTTTGCTTTTTGGAAAATCTCACGGTTCATGATAATAATGTACTCACAGCTGTTTGAAAATGAACAATAATACTTGTGCATACAATTTGCGAAAATTCTTTGTATGTAAAGAAGATTTACGCACAATTAATTGAATGAAACCAGGTGATTCAGTAAATAGAGGATACCTGGACTAGGCTAGTTCCTCTTAATTTGTTAGCGTATACCGAAGAATTAAAAGAACTTCGGTTGTTTTATCTGTCGTGCTTGAAAGTTTCCGTTTACTGATAGGGATCGCATACAAATAAATAATTGGAGATTTCAACCGACTAGGTGGTACCCTTCCCCCGAACTGTAGCTTTTGTGTTGTGTTTATTTTTTGCGCTGTGTATATATTTGTTTTGCAACAGATGGACAGCGCTTGTGCATTGTAATTTGGGCGAACGTCTTTCAGGTGTGTTAACGTAATTTAATGGATAAGGGAAATTCTATGTACAAAAGCGTTTTACACCTTGTTTTTTTTCTTTTCTGTTTTCGTATTTACGCTCCAAAAATTTGGCGAATTTGGATTATAAATTTATTTTACTGTAATGATTTGCGATTAACAAAATCAAGGTAAATGATTACCTAGATTTTTTTTAATAATTGTAGTCCGGAAGGTTTACTTTTTTGCTAAAGCACTCAGGAACCCAGGAGGCTCGATTGAATTGCCAAAAGGTTACACTAAATTACGCCCGTTTGGTACGGCAAGTTGAGATTTGTACTGAATAATGATGATATGAGTTAGCGAACCGAGTATTCCTAACAAAGGTGCCCCGAGTTGATGTCAAATAATGTAATCCAGCAGATCGATAGCCATTGTAATACCAATAATACAAAGAATCAACTGAAATAATTCTTCTATGCTCAAGGGACTCTACCTCAGAAGTTAAGGGCGGGTCATTTAAAAACTTAACCGCTCCTATTTGAATACGATCAACGACATTGAGAGTGTATTGTGGAGAACGAATCCAGAGGTGAAAATTATATTCTAGATGAGGTCCAATTTGCGCCTTATACATCAGGAAGAGTTGATGGGAAGTACTGCTTAGATCTGTATGAAAAACCTATTTTAAGAGTGACTGCTTAAGTAGCTGACAGAAAGTGGCCAATACACGAAAGATTTGAAGATACAGTCATTCCCAATATAGTAATAGGGCCTGAAAAGTTAAGACCTGAGCCATTCAGCACTGAGGCATTGATCGGTCTTGGCGAACATAAGGCAACACTGAGTTTGTTGATTGAATTTGCCATTTTAGCTTTACGGTCTTGATTAGGATAGAAGGTGGAATACAATTAAAAGTAGACTGAGATAAACTATAATGTAGAGTAATGCCAGAAAATCAATGGACTGGGTTAGTCGTTGAAGAAATAAGATAATTTATGTATAACAGAAAAAGTGTAGGCGCCATAACTGACCCTGTGGTACGCCCGCGTTAACGGCAATTTCTTTTGAAAAGAAGCCATCACCTACGGCACGTATGCGCCTTTTCTCAAGGAAGCTAGAAACCCAGCTGATGAACGTATTATTTAACCCAAACGAGGCAAGTTTTGCAAGTAAACACTTCTGCCAAACTTGATCAAATACTTTTGAGATATCTAAAGCCACTACAACTGTTTCACCGGATTGTTCCAAACTTTGGTCACATAAGAAGGAAGATCACCTGTTGAATAATTCTGATTGAAACCATATTGGTGGTCACTAAGGTGTTTGTTAACTCCAAGGAAAGAGAGCAATTGCTGATTGATGATTCTTTCCATGATTTTAGGCAAAATAGTGGTGATAGCATTTCTTCAAGACACCGTCCTCGCCAGTTGCCCTATTGTGATTAAGCCTTCTAATTATCGATCCTAGGAGCTTGTATCAAAGATGAACTGGTTTCATGGTGTATGAGGAAGAGGTGACTAGTGGCATATCTTTCCGGAATCATTAAGATACGAGCTTGATGCAAATAAATCACGAAAATAATGGCTTTGTCTACAGCGTCAGCAACTACAGATCCGCCAAAGGATGTCATAGGAAGAAATGAAAATGTACCAAAGTTTTTTCTGACGGCTTTAGCTAAAGACCAAAATTTACGACTATCGAAAGAAGATGTTGTTAGTTTATTGCATTTCTTTGGTCAAAGGACTTTTTCGCTTGGTGATAACACTTTGTAGGTATTTTTAACACCAACGTGTTCTGCATGACTCTCGACCGTTTTATTAGATTTCCATTTTTCCATCTATCGAGGAATTTAAAAACGTTGTATATCAAAGTGGCCAAAAGTCTGTTTGATAGCATGGTCAACAGAGGTCAACAGAACAACTGCCGTTTAATTACTAAATTTGCCAAGTTTGAATGTCTCTAAAGGTTAAAGTCTTTGCAAAGTCGTTCAACAGGCGATCTTCTTTCATGTGTGACCCAAGTTTGGAACAATACAGCAGAGCAGTCCGGTGAAACAGTTGTAGTCGCTTTAGATATCTCAAAGGCATTTGACCAAGTTTGGCATAAGTGTTTACTTGCCAAACTCACCTCGTTTGGGTTAAATGATACGCTCATCAACTGGGTTTCTAGTTTCCTTGATAAAAGACGAATACGTGTCGTAGTTGATGGCTTTTTTTCAAAAGAAGTTAGCATTAACGCGGGCGTACTACAGGGATTCGTTATAGCCCCTACACTTTTCCTGCTGTACATAAATGACCTTATTTCTTCAACAACTAACCCCATCCATTGCTTTGCTGACGATAGCACTCTTCACTGTAGTTCATCTCAGTCTACTCATAGTGATAATCCACCTTCTATGTCAAATCAACAAATTAAAGCTGAAATGGCAAATTCAATCAACAAAGACATTCAACGTATTCTCGAATGGGGAAGCAATAATCTAGTTAAATTTAATGCTAACAAAACTAAGTGTTGCCTTATGTCCGCCAAAAAAGATCAATCATTTTCTGTTGTAAGTACGAATGGCAATTATTTCTTAAGTTTTCAGACACTATTACTCTGTTGGGTATGACTGTATCTTCAAATCTCTCATGGGTTGACCATCTTCTGTCAGCTACCAAAACAGCTGCTTGTAAAATAGGCTTTTTGTACAGATCTAAGCAGTACTTTACCTCTCGACAACTCCTTCTGCTGTATAAGGCCCAAATTCGGCCTCATCTGGAATATAATTCTCAGCTTTGGGTTAGTGCTCCCCAATACGCTCTCGATATCGTTGATCGTATTCAAAAGAGAGCGATTAGGCTTATAAATGACCCGTCCTTAACTTCTCACATCCAGTCCCTTGAGCATAGAAGGATGGTTTCAGTTCTTTCCTTGTATTATCGTTATTACAACGCCTATTGTGCTGGTGAATTACATTCTTTGATACCATCTCCGGCTATCTTTGCGAGAAACACTCGGTTCGCTCATTCACATCATCAGTATGCAGTACAAATCTCCACTTGTCGTACCAAACGGGCGCAATCCACATTTTTCTACACGGCTTCTAAACTCTGGAATGATCTCCCTAGTTCCTGTTTTCCTCTCACTTATGATATGAGAAAATTTAAGGTAGCTGTTCATAGGCATCTATTGGCAATTCATTACCCTTCTATCCATCCTCCTAAGTGTTCCTGAGTGCTTTAGCACGATAGGCCTTATTTAGCCTGTTCAGGTCCACAATCATAAAAAAAAAAGAAGTCAGTGATAAGTTAAGTGTCATAGATATAATTAATGCGCAAGTTTTTTTTAATTAGCTACAGTAGCAAGTTTAAGTTCACTCGACAGACTTACGAGGTTTTAACGTTCATACTAGGTCTATTGGTTCAGACTTACACGGATTTATGACTAAAGTAATGGTGTATCGCCATCAATTTATTTGAAAAAATAGCAATAAATATAATTTTTAGACAATCTTTTAAATCTCTCATTTTAATAAAGTAGGTTTTGACATAATATATTTTTATGCACGATTACATTAAAATATGATAATTATAACCAAATTTCTTTTATGCAACCGTCTTTTTATAGCCCGCGGACGTCATTATGACCCAGAAGACTATAATGAAACAATAGGCACACAACTATGAGCTTATTGAAAAATATTTACAATGTAATTGTTAGAATTAGTCATGTTTATACTAACTGATACAATTCCTCAATTTTATTCATCTTATTTCTGAAAATATCTCAGGTAATGCGTTTAAAGTTCAAATCAAACCAATACGTCAAATGAATTATCAATTTTTCATGCCTGCTTTTATAGCGCGCTCGGGTTCGAAATATAGCCTCGGACCATAAAAACCTCATTATGCTCTTAATATATAAATAAGTCTTATAAGTAGTGAATTATGGGTATGAATATTCTATATAACTCATTTTTGCAATAAAACGGTCATAGCGCGTTTTGCACAAAAGGCTAATAGTGAAAAATATAATTTTTATTTATTAAACACAAACATGACAGTGGCTCGTAGTAAATTCATATTATTACTACTTCCGAAACCAGATGACCGTAAAAAAGGTAAAACTAAATCGCAAAATCTTTCTGGTAATACTAAGGCAGATAATGAAGGCTCAATAATAAGTTTGAAAAAATTTGTAATCAAACTCGAAGTGAAACAAAAATATCAGAATCTTTGGAATACGTGTATGGAGATGAAGTCCTGACATCAACTTTCTCTCTTCAAACTGGGATTACCCAGTGTAAATTAGATGGAAATTTAACAAATGTATTCAATCCCGTCGTAAATAAAGTAGAACATAATTCTGTAAATAATGTTGTTAGAGAAGAAAGAGATTCTTGATAGTAAAATACACAAAAGGAAAGAAAACGGGAAAATGGGAAATGATAAAAAATAAGAATAAAAGAATGAAAGGATTAGATTAGAAAGGACTAAGAAAAAACAAACATTGTAAATGGGTATGTGATCAAACATAAGCGTTAAGAAAAATGAAAACATTCTGTAACTGCAAACACAGCGACAATAGTATTAAAATAAATAACTCAACGACTTAAAACATTCAATAACTTTTGGGAACAACGACGAACTTACGTAAGTGCCCCAATGGATTCTACATCTGTAAAGCATGCGAAGAATGTGATAAATTCTGTTTCTCACAGGAACATTAGTCTATTTTATTTTTTAAAAACGGATGATGCTATGATCAGGGTTTACAAAAAGATGTTACTAGTATGCTAGATATAGGAGAACGGTCCATCCACAACTGGTTATCATCCAACAAACCTAAACATGATATAGAAGATGAGCATGAACATGTTTTCGCCCAATCAGAGATTATACTCAAAAGGCGCCAATGGCATGAAGCAGAGAAGAAAAAATTAGGAAAGTTCTTTGAGATGTTTCCAAAATTGGAATCCCATTATTGCAGAACTTCCTCTCCTGAGAACCAATTTGGCGGTCAAAATTGTCTTTGGAATAAATATAAGGAATTTTGAGAGGAGAATAAAGTAAGAACCTTAAGCAACGTTTTCTTTTATTTGTTGTGTTTGTTTGTCCCTTATAACATTACATTAAACGGCGCCAAAGTATAACATTATAACTGGGCCAACTTATAACATTAAAACAAAAGCGATGAGGTAATAACCAAAACTCAAATGGAATAAACAGTTTGCAATTGATCAAATAATTTTAATTAATAAAAAAATATTACCAAATAACAATCGCCACTGCCGTTGGCTCAATCGGTAAACCAAGATAGGGAGAGTTCCAATATACTGAGTTGTTAACCTACCTGAAATGCTAATTGCTTCCCATCTGCTTAGTTACTTTCACTGCACTTAATTAATAAAAAAAATGCAATATAAAAAATTATGAAAAAATGATAAAATCTCGAGCGCCATGTCGTCTTTTTTTTTATAGGAACAACAAAACCTAGTTAATGAATAATAATAAACAATTTATCAAAATGAAAATAAAATAACATAATATACTTAAGTTTATTCAATATCTAATTGAAAAGGTTAAAAAATCTGAAATCTTATACTATTCACGAAGTATATAAAAACATTACCTTTGAACGGTTCGGTACATAAACTGTATTACTGCTGGTAACTATGAAGGAGAATGGTGAACTTGGTGATGTCAATGTCTTGCTAATCTATCCTTAATATATTGTGTCCATAAATTTATTGATTTTCTTAGAAGTTTAAGTATGTAGAACTTGCGTTGTAAAATGTAATTCAAGTAAAAAGTTCCATTTAAATTAGAAAAATAATAGAATAGTAAATTAGTGACTTATAAGTGCCATATAAAAGAATGCATTAAAAAAGATGCATTAAAAAAATGCCTAAAAAACAAATGTTTCTAATTTTAAATATAATGAATTAAAAAATAACTTACCATCAAAATCTGATGGCACTAAATATAAAAAATTAGGTAAAAACCATGCTTTCTGCTGTAACGTTCAGCATTAATTAAAAAATATAGCGGCTTTCAGAATAGCACCTCTAAATGTTTCCCCTCAAGAAGTTGTCACGCGTTGCGCGGATACAATGATCAGAATCCAATTTTTTAAGAAAGGGAACTATAACTCTTTATGAAATATTACACCCAAAAAGATATGTTCTAGGAAACGCAAATTAAACTGCCTTTCTCAATTCTACATTTTAATAATTAAAAACTTTTGTAATATTACGCCAAATAAAAGAACGATCCTAAACCAATGTATTTTTTAATACAACCACAAAAAAATGTTGTTACACACCCCCTCCTAAAATTTGGACTCGGAGATCACCAAAGCGGAGATTCTAAACACTAAGCTAATAAATGAAATTATTAATATTTAAGAAAATACAAAATGTTAAGCTAATTAAAATCTAAGCAAAATGCAAAAAAATAAAAGGAAACGTACGAATAAGTACGGAAAATGTGGTGATGTCGGTCAGGAAATACCCCTCGCAACACCAAAAAAGCTAATGACGCGTTACCACCCGCACACACCACTAGTCGAGTATCAAGGACCCGAAACCTTAAATAAAGTAAAAACTTTAACTGGTGGGGTTAGTGAAGCAAACCACCATCAGAAGAGCAAAATGAGTAACCGGTAAAAAAATTGAATCTAAGGTAAAAAACGAACGGAAACCAAAACCTACCATGACCTGAAGGGACAGTGGGTAGGGAACCCGGAAACGGTTATCGTGCAACTTTATAAAAAATCAAGGCTAAACGCCACTCCACTCGAGAGTATAAATAAAAACAATCCTTCCGGACTAACAATAAATAATCGCGAGATTTGAGGGCGAAAGAGAGCGGTTCCATTACCCTACCCCGGTGGTCTCAAACCAAGCCTCCTAGGTACATAACACAACTACCACTGTCACGTTCGATAAGTGAGTCAAAATCGGTAAATCCAAGATACGACTATTTCCATGGCAAATTAGCTCAGGATGCTTCGTCGTAGAGAACAAGAGAGGCCACTCTACCCTTCACGAGATTCAGGTTTCATGTTGTTCCACAGTCGTCGTCCAAGACCAAACATTCCCTAACTAACACGCACGTTTAGTAAATAAATCGAAATCTAGGTGAGATAGCAAAGAGAAAGATGAAGCACTCTTACGAACACAACAACCCCCCCCCCTAAAACTACCAAAACGCATAATCAGGAAGTGAACTAATCGAGGTTGACAAGAGGCGAACCGAAGTGCTCATGCACCGTCCAAGAGTAGTAACACTACACAAATCAGGAAAAACAAAACAACTAAATCAATCAAAAAATAAAAATGTATACAAGCATTACTAGTTTTCTTATCAATGGTTAAGAGTTTATACGTCAAATTAACGATCAGAGGTAAACTCAAAATAGTTATCTTCAATTTTACTATTGTAACAATAGCAAATTGTAAATCCAATAAAGGAAGATAATCTGCCTGAGAACTAATGTCCCACAAAAATCGGCAAAACAATCGCACGATGTGATCTAAATATCAAACATCATGCTAAACAAATCAATCGCACGATGGGATCTAAATATCAACCATAGTGCTAACAAATGTAGCAAAAATAAAATAAGTGGTTTGCAAAGCCACAAAAATATAAAATAAAATAATGTGCGAAATAAGCACAAAATAAAATTATTTTGAAAAATTTTCAAAATAATTAAAAAATATAAATAAGAAAACCAGAATGTAAAAATACTAAAATAGAAAAATAATTAAAAACAATACGAAAAAATAAGTACTAATGGGGTTTTAAATCTTTGAGATGAAAAACACCTAATGGTTTATTATCAATAGGGTGGCCAATCGGTATGTAGTTGGACCTACCACTTCAATAACTTTTGCTTCAATAAATTTTGGAGCTAGCTTTTGAGTATAATTTTTAGACGCATCAGATAATGTAAAATTCTTTTTCCAAACCAAATCGCCAACGTTTAATTTCAACGGACGACGTCGCAAATGATAAGATTTTGAGTTTCTTTCGTAAGCTGCATGTAAATTTTGTTTAACATGTTTAAAAATGGGTGAAAGTTCATTTAAATCTTGAACTAATTGTTCACGGTTAGTAATAAATAAATCATCCTCTTTGAAATCCTTTAGTCGACCATAAAAATCTCCAGAAATAGGAACTGTCCGACCAAACGCCAAAAAGGAAGGTGAAAATTTCGTAGACTCATGAACACCGTTACGATTTCAATTAAAAACAATTCAACAGAGAAGAAGTACAATTTAAGAAAATAACAAATGGAATTTACACACAAATAACACAATATGTTAAACGTTCGCATCTAAACTACTACCATTAAATTTTAAATTTATAAACATGAACGGAACTCTTAAAAATTTGTAAATTTCCAATTAATTTGGAAAAAATCTTAAGTGAAGTATTAATATTGTCATTATGTGAAATAAAAATAAAATAATCTAAATATTGTAATTCATTTCAAAGTTTTCGATAATAGATTCAATAAATTCTAATGAATCGTTACATAAATTTAACAATTGATCATGTAAATATAAAAATTCATTATCAAAAGTGGTATAATTTAAGCGTTTCAAAATTTAAATAAATGTATTAACAATTGAATGTTATGAAGTTTATCAATAACAAAACCTAAATATGATAATCGAGGTTTACAAGATTCACATTTATCTAAATTAATATTTAAATTGGCATCACTAAGCCTTTTAAAAACTTCTCTTAAAATATCAACATGTTCCTTAAAAGTAACTGAAAAACAATAATATCGTCTAAATAAACAAAAACTGATTGAGATAAATCATGTCCTAAAATGGAATCCATATCGTTGTAATGTATCAAAATCAAAGAATGAATGCGTTTTTTAATAATTCGAATTTAAAGGTGTTTGGTTCATATAAGATTTCATACTTCTTGTATGAATCAAATAAATTTGGATTAATTACGTTTCTCATCTAGTGTCAACCTTTCTGCTTCATTTGCATTTGAAAAAAAAATTTAATTCTACTAATAACTCATCAATATATAAAACATCAACTAAATAATTAAAATTTTACATCGTAAAAAATATTGTATAACACAATCAATAAATTTCACTACTAAGTATAAACATATAAAAATACCAAGCTTAACAATAAATGGTAACACTCGGTCAACTCTTAATAACTTAATAATCAAAACAAACACAAGTGAGAATAACCAGCATTGAAACTACAGAAAATCAAGTCCCTTGTTCTGGCCCCAGTGTAGTATTAACACACATGTAATAAAAATCTCAAATATAAAGTAATTAAAGTAACAAAGTAATAAATTTCAATGTAATAAATTTCAATGTCCCTGCTCGCCCGCGCCAATGTATAACATTATATTAAACGGCACCAAAGTATAATAAACAATTTGCAATTGATCAAATAATTTTAATTAATAAAAAAATATTACCAAGTAACAATCGCCACTGCCGTTGGCTCAATCGGTAAACCAAGATAGGGAGAGTTCCAATATACTGAGTTGTTAACCTACCTGAAATGCTAATTGCTTCCCATCTGCTTAGTTACTTTCACTGTACTTAATTAATAAAAAAAATGCAATCTAAAAAATTATGAAAATGCGGATACAATGATCAGAATCCAATTTTTTAAGAAAGGGAACTATAACTCTATGAAATATTACACCCAAAAAGGTATGTTCTAGGAAATGCAAATTAAATTGCCTTTCTCAATTCTACATTTTAATAATTAAAAACTTTTCTAATATTACGCCAAATAAGAGAACGATCCTTAACCAATGTATTTTTTAATACAACCACAAAAAAAGGTTGTTACACCCTAACAAAGCTCAATATAATTTATGTGTTTCACACAAAGCAGGAAATATTGTAGAAAGTTAATACTTAGAACACATTAGACCAAAAAATAGATAACGCAAAGAACAGGAAGATGTCGGTGTATTGTGTCCTTAGCTTAAAGCCTCATGAATCTACTAGAAAATGAAATTTGTGCGCAATTATACTATTTATAAGTATGGCGAAGAAATTATTATGTTTAGTGACGGTTGCAGTTACGAAAACCGTAATACTACTTTGATAAGTACAATGCTTTACCTAGCGAAGAAAAAAAGGATAATCATAGCGTCTGGACACATTCAAATGGACTACTGTTGAGCGGAAAATTAGAAATCGCGAAATTTACACTCTTGCTGGATACATATCGGCATTTAGAGGATTCGAGAGTTTCAATGTATTCAATTATTTTTGTTGCGTTCGTCAAGAAAATAAAGTTAGCGACCCTACAGTGAATAATACTTGAGGACTGAGGTATTCTCCTGAAGGAAAGTTATTTTTCAAGATAACTTGATTGGTGTCAATGGATTCAAAGAAATTCTCTAATGGTTCACGGAAGTGAAGAAATATCAAGTTTATACTGCGTCCAAGATAAGAATGAACAGCATGGGGATATCTGTAACGGCAAAGAACAGGAATGTTGAAGTTATTTTTATGACTTTGAAAAATTCCAAACACATTTAATACAAAACACCCTCTATTGCCGCTTTTTCTAATCTATCAGACGATGTTAACTAAAATTTTGTTCGACGTTTCGTTGTCTAAGCAAACATCATCAAATTGTGATTTCTTATTGTATTTTTTATTAAAAATTCACCCATATTACACATATTACACAATTTATAATAAATGATTACCAATTTTCCAAACATTAATAACCCCCATTTTGCAGTTGAATCCAAAACAATTGCTGCATGATCAAGTAGCCTTTGAACACAATGTCAACAATAGAGTTTTGACATTTAGTACTATTAATCAATCCGATTGTTCAGAGTGTACATTTTTACCATTTTTTTGTTCAGTATGTATCTTGTTTCTTGGTTTAGTATTTTATTTCTATTCATTAACTATGGACTAGCTACTCAATCTCAGAAAAAATTGATATGTTGCAATGCTACATTTTGTGCCGACAACATTGTATTACTGCCAAACTCATGTATTCTAATAGATACACAGAGGCAAGATAGCCTGGAAAATCTATTCTTAGAAGAATAATAACCAATTTGAAAGAGTACAGTTCTTTCAAGAAACCTACAATAAGTCGTAAAAACAACGTTCGGATATTGAAAATGAAAATAGTATTTCGCAAGCTGTTATAGAAAATCTGAAACTTCCGCGAGAGACATTCAACGCAATATTAGTGTATTAAAATCGCCTATTTTATTTTGAAAATCAAAAACGGAACTCTCTACAAATTCAGAGTGTGCCAGGTGAGGATGCAAGACGAAGAACTTTTTGTGAGTGGTATGCAGGAATGTGTCAAGATCACGTGAATTTTCCATCACAAATAATCTCTTCAGATGAGAGTATGTCAACAAATAGCGGTACTTTTTAATGGGGAAGCAATAATCCAGTTAAATTTAATGCTAACAAAACTCAGTGTTACCTTGTGTCCGCAAAAAGAGATCGATCATTTCCTGTTGTAAGTATGACTGGCTCAGTTCTTAAGTTTTCAGACTCTATTACTCTGTTGGGTATGACTGTATCTTCAAATCTCTCATGGGTTGACCATCTTCTGTCAGCTACCAAAACAGCTGCTCGTAAAATAGGCTGTTTGTACAGATCTAAGCAGTACTTTACCTCTCGACAACTCCTTCTGCTGTATAAGGCCCAAATTCGGCCTCATCTGGAATATAATTCTCACCTTTGGGTTAGTACTCCCCAATACGCTCTCGATATCGTTGATCGTATTCAAAAGAGAGCGATTAGGCTTATAAATGACCCGTCCTTAACTTCTTATATACAGTTCCTTGAACATGGAAGGATGGTTTCAGTTCTATCTTTGTATTATCGTTATTACAACGGTTATTGTGCTGCTGAATTATATTCTTTGATACCACCTCGGGCTATCTTTTCGAGAAACACTCGGTTCGCTCATTCACATCATTAGTATGCAGTACAAATCTCCACTTGTCGTACCAAACGGGCGCAATCCACATTTTTCTACACGGCTTCTAAACTCTGGAATGATCTCCCTAGTTTCTGCTTTCCTCTCACTTATGATATGAGAAAATTTAAGGTAGCTGTTTATAGGCATCTATTGGCAATTCACTATCCCTCTATCCATCCTCCTAAGTGTTTCTGAGTGCTTTAGCACGATAGGCCAAATTTAGCCTGTTCAGGTCCATAATCATAAAAAAAAAGAAAAAAAATTTAATAGGCGCAATACGCATTATTGGGTAAAGAAAAATGCATATAAATAGAACTTCTAGACACAAACATCGCTTTGGTTTTAACATGTGTGTAGAAATTTTTGGTAGGAGGCTAATGGGACCACTTATTTATAATGAACCACACACATCGCAACGCTGCTTAAATTTAGTAGACACTAATATTGTTGAGAATTGCTGGTTTTAACAAGATGGTGCTACAGAGCATAATGCCGCAATTGTCGTGATTACTTGTCTAATCATTTCACACAATTACTCCAGATATGCAATCATGTGTTTTGGATTCAACAGTAAAAGGGCTTATTTATCTTTAGAAAATGACGGTAACCTGTTTGAATATTTATTGTAAATTTCACTTAATTTAATGGTTTGGATAATTTTGTATAGCTCCTTTCGTCATAAAAATACTGTTTTCAATGGCTACTTGACGAAAAAACCATGGAATTAAAATAAAAATAAAAAATTTTGCAAGAAACTAATGCATGTGCTATGTGAATAAATTTGTAATGGAAAATGGCATAAACAATGTAAATTTTATTGACGTATTTAAAAAAACTAAGTTGATGATGGTTGCTCAAACGTCGTACAGAATTTGAGAAGCCCAGAAAAAAATAAAATAGGAAACTGAAAAATTTAGTTTTTTTTTTTAAATATATAAAATATATAAAAATGTTAGAGGTATTTGGAATTTGTAAATGGGATAAATATGATTCTGTTCTTAGATAACTCTTGTCTCATTTAACCGATCCTCTATCTCTCACCGTTATATTAGACTTTGCTAGATTCTAATCCTTTATGTCTTATTGTTAAAACCCTACATGTCTGTGATAGGTTCAAATCTAACAGGCTATAAGATTGTAAGTTTTATATTAAACTAGGATGAACAAAATTACTGGCTGTTTTTGACAAAACTTCTATAGTATATTATGTAACAAACGCAGAAGGTATAGGTAGAAGGGCACCAGTATAGTACACGCCCTCAGCACTCACGGGACAAAATGGAGTGGGGGCTTGGGTGGGGCGCCCTCCGTTGTCATGGTCCATTGGCTGGAAATATGTTCGTGGGCCTTAGTTCATTGTCGTGACCCCTTGCCGAAAAATTTGAATTTGTATTCTAATAAGGGGGCCCTGATTCTAACTTGTAAGCCAGTTATAGGGCTTTGAAACTTGCTCTCGGGCCTTCTCCCCTTGATTGAAAATCTGAATTTGCATTTAAGTCTCTTCATTCTGTTTGGTTATGACGTGGAGTTTGAATTTGTATTCTAATAAGGGGGCATAATTCTAACTTATAAAACAGGTATAGATCTTCGGAACTTGCTCTCGGGCCTTCCCCTCCTTTCCTTAAAATTTGAATTTGTTTGTGTGCATGGACTATATGAATATTTTTTGCAATAGAGGTGGCTCCACCTAGCGGTATATTTTAAAACTACATACAGATAACTGTAATGGTTGTGGGAGAAATTTGAAATAAGGTGCTCTAACACTTCCTCTGTCGGTATTGTTTTTAATTATGAGTCAAAATCACTCTTAAATAAAACTACTAAAGTACTTAAACTGTTCTTTATTTATCAATTATCAGGTTAGAATAGCGGTAGAAAAACAGGCATTATGCAGTAACTCATTTATAATTAAACATGTAGTAAAAAACTCATTTTAAAAATCAATCACTGATAAATTATTTAATCTAAAACACAAAAACATTAACGTATAAAGTCCACACACACACACCCGAATGGTAATCCTGCAGTGTCGTTTTGTTATAACGGAACCATCTAGAATTCTTCTCTAGGAAACGTAAATGGTATCCTTGCAGGAGCCGTCCGAAGGAATCAAAATACTCACCGTTACCACTCTCGTTAATGTAGATAGCAGTCCAATGCTTCCCTGGTTTGTCTGTTGAATCCATCTTCATGACAATTGCACAAGGTCTAGGTGCGTGATTCGGTAACTGACTTGACAAGGACTTTGTTATAAAATAATTTCGAGGTTGTTTTATTAGTAACAGTAATAAAGCTTCATGATCTGTAACCACTGCAATTGCTTTCGATATGAATTGATTATCAACGCCTCTAAACCCTTGTACGTCCAAGTATTCATCGATCTTCCTTCAACTGCTGTAGACTGAAGCTTGTGATCTAGAGTTACCCCTTTCAACAGCTGAAATCCACGACGAAATTTCGATGCTTATCGATCTTGATCACCTTATCGACTTCGGCGTATACCAAACAGTTAACGGTTTCCGTAAGAGCTTCTTCAAAGCCGCTAGACGAACCAACCAAATTCCAGTGCGTGCTAGCGTTTGCAGATAAGTCAGGGGCTAGGTCAAAGGTAATTATACAGTATCCTTAGGGGTAATCGCTTCTCGATATATCGTTGCCTTCAGTTAAAAAATATCCGTGCCAGTGAATAAGGTGTGATAAGCCTTTACATGTAAACCATTAGCTATAAAGTGTGGTTGTAAGGCCTTCGAAGGAATTTGCTGACCGTCCATATATAATCATATGTAGTTAATATTGTTGTGATCAAAATTGAACGGATTTTCGGTGTGGTCACCATTGAAGGCCTTATTTGCTACAAAATCTACGATACATCGTTTAGGTAACTGCCTCAGGAAGACATTATCCAATGATTCTCGCTGTCTTTGTAACAGGGTATTTTGCTGCAGTTGTTTCTAACGTCTTAGCGTGAGCAATTAGAATGGTGGGATTGATTCGTATACGTCTCTCCAGTAAACTAGCGTCCATCAGCCTCGTCTTGTAAGTTGCACCGTGTGCTACCATTAGACTAAAGGAATCTCTTGATCGTACAAATTTAGCCTTTAACTCGACACCACTCATAAGAAGCTTTTCTTGATTAAACAAATCTGAGTGCACGTGGCCAATCATCTCAACCTGTTTGCTGGTCGCTACAAGCAACGTTTTGAGAAACCGTGTATTCATCTGTCCGGTTGTATCTTTGTGCCATAAGGTAGAACCTAGATATGAGCTCTTGGCCTCCTTACCACAGTTTAGCAGCGTTTCGATATGTGAGCGGTAGACGTAGTTGTTAATGTTTTTGTATTTTAGATCAAATAATATATCAATGATTGATTATGTAAATAAGTTCTTTACTACATATTTAATTATAATAAATGAGATAATCAAGTTACTGTATAATGTCTATTTTTCTACTACTACTCTAACCTGATAAATAAGAAAGTTTTTAGTACTTTAGTTGTTTTATTTGAAAGTGATTATGACTCATAATTAAAACCAATAATGACTGAGGAAGTGTTAGAGCACCTTATTTCAAGTTTTCCCCATAACCATTACAGTTGTCTGTATGTAGTTTTAAAATATACTACTAGGTAGAGCCACTTCTATTACAGAAAACATTCATTAGTCTATACACAACTAGATGGCGCCACAAACAAATTCAAGTTTTAGGGTAAGGGGGCGAAGGCCTGAGAGCAAGTTCCGCAGACCTACACCTGCTTACAAGTTAGAATTGGGTCCCCTTATTAGAATACAAATTTAAATTACTCGCCATAACCAAAAAGAATGCAGACTTAAATACAAATTCAGATTTTTAGCCAAGGGGCGAAGGCCCTAGAGCAAGTTGCGAAGCCCTATATTTGTGTTGCGAGTTAGAATTAGGGCCCCTTATTACAATACAAATTTAAATTTCCCGCCAAGGGATCACGACAATGATCAAAGGCCGTCGAACGTATTTCCAGTTAGGGGGCCATGGCAACGGGGGGCCCAGCCCCAAAACATGTTCCGCAGACCTATAGTTGTCTTAAGGACCCCTTATTAGAAAGCAAGTTCAACTTTTCCTCCATAACCAATCACAATGCAGAGACTTAGTCCTCCAATCAGAGCACAATGGTTGAGTAGTGGGGCTAAGGTCCAATCAGAAGTCAGAGGGTGGACTACGCGTGCAATTAATCAGGTAAAAGGCATGGGCACGGCCTAGTCTTAGGACTGCCTTAATACACGTGCAACCAATCAGGTGAAAGGAATGGGTGTGGCTTAGCCTTAGTCCCACCTTAATGAAGCCATAAGGGCTTTATCTAGTCTTAACCTTCCCCTCCCATAACGCAGACGAAATGGTCGCTAGACCACACCTTCGGAGCATCCAACACCCTTAACCTGGGGGTTAGACCGTCCAAAGGGTTCTTAATATGGCCAAAAGGACATTCATTAGGGGCTAAACCCCGCTCAGGATTGAAAAATACCCCCGAATAGAAGCAAACCCCACTCCTAGCCCCGCCCAAACCCCACCCCATTTTGTCATGTGGGGGCTGGGAGCGTGGCTTGCCCCCACTCCACTTTTGTCCAATACTAGTGCTCTTCTACTGGTGTATATTTGTTAATTGAGAAACATACTTGCTGCACAGCGAGAGCAGCAATATTTCGAAAGCCTTATGTGCTCCAAATTTCGTATTTAAGCTTCTTTTCATTTCTCCAAGAGCTGATTATTTTAGGAAAAATTCAGTGACGGTGAGGAGGGATTTATTAGGAGCAGCTTTTGGTTTTTATCAAATATTTCTGAAGTAGTAGTATCTTTTAAGAAATAAAAATTCCAGCATATATACCTTACACGTAATGTGTAGACATCTTTTTTAAAGAAAATTTAATTTTATATAACTCTTGCTTATAAGGTTTTTTAATGCAAAGCGAAATAAATATTAAACTTAAATCAATATGATTGAAAATGCTTAAGCTGTATTATTGATATTTTTATAGAAGTGGGCGACGTTGGAATTTTTTTTAAGTTAGCATTTACGTGTTTATTAACATTTATCTGACATAAAGTTTTAAACGTCTATTTGGCACAGATTATTGTTTTTGCTTTTACAATGTTACTTATTTTCGTAATGAACTATTATAAAAGACGCTGCATAATTACTCTAAAAAAATTGTTAAAATTATTTCATTTCTTTTAATTGTCTCGTTTCAGCTTTTAACCTTCTCGACGTTTTTTTCAGAATTTTACAACAAACCTAAATTTATCAGGGCAGCTTAATAATGTATTTTTTTGACTTTCGTTGTATAAATAACATTAAAAAATATAGACAAAAACAAAAACTAGGTAATACATCAATTAAGTAGTATTTGGACTAATGTGTGGTATTATGTAGCGACGTCATTTGTTACAAAATATGACTCTATGTACAATACAAATGTTGTCGAATGTCGGTTTAGAGCTGAAAACGTTAATATTAGCAGAATTAGAGCTAATCCCATTATTAAGCGAATTATAATCTTTATCTTTTCGGTTGCATTATACGTATGCAATGGATTTAATACGTCAAATGGAAACTTTGTTAAAATAGAACGTTTAACCTAGATTCGGAATTCATACAATACAGACACATTATATTATGTAATAGTGATGTAACGTCTCACAGATAGGAAAATGGAATTCGTATTCTGCACCTGCAAGTACACATACTACATATCATGTATTATTAACGAGCATTAGTAAGACCTAGGATGACGTATACTGGTAAGCCGCGCCAGCCTTCTCAGGTTAGCGTCGCGACGGATACGGCGCGCGTCGATATATTCAGAAGATGAATGGGTGTCAATGGAAAATTGAATTCCGCGGTTCATCGCTTCAATCTCTCGTCTGCAGTGTGCCATTTTTTACAGGAATTTCTCTATAAAAGTAAATGACAGTAAGGCTTGCACACATAACTTCTTATCTATGCCTCCAGCAACGACACCTTTTTTATGTCAAATGGAAATATAATCCGGATGGAGTCGGGATTTGTTTAGACAAGCGCTTTTTACGTTCGAGTTTAAAGCTTAAATAACGTTTAAGCCGTAAGCTTCGTGTTATTAAAAATTAGAAAATGCTGAAACTTTTCTTATCTATTGTTTATTTTTTAATTAAACTTCTAAATACGCCTTTTTTTCGTTAAAGATGTCATTCGCGCTGTATTTATTACTAGAAACTTTTCGAGACGAGACGGTAGAAGGGAAAGAGATAAAAAATTAGTTTTTTTTGCGCTTCCACATTCCCGTATATTTTCATTTAGCTTTCGGTGAGATCATTATATTGCACGAATGTATAGAACGTGAAACGTTATACGGACGTAAGTTATTTTATTGACCATATCGAAAACACCACTATTAACTTGCACAAGAGATAGGCTGGACTTCTTTTTTAAGAGAAATAATTTCTCGCATGATTTTGTGAAACAAATGAAATTACAACATGAAAGAACAAAAAGGGGGCCAGAAAACATTATATTTCAAAGGCAATTTATTTGGCATCACGCATTACAAGTCAAGAGCCAGTTACAAAGCCAACCCTATTATCTTCGAAGCCTTTCGGAAAGGCCTATAAATAATAACTAATGTTTTCTTCTCACGTAACTAATCTATGAGAACAGAGAAGCGCCAATAACTGCCAACTCATCAATCCCGTTAGAACGAGAAGCGTTGTCGTATTAAAAAATTCCCCACTAACTTTTCCATCTAGACATTATTTATCCGAGACCACTTTGTCAATTACATTTAGATAACATCAATACATCTTCGTAAATTGAAACAAGCAGCGAATCTGTTTTCCGGAAGCGCGTCCCTTAAATCTTACAGGATTCGATTAAAGAAACCATCAAGGCCTTTAAAAGCGACATAAATAATTAAATATTGACTGTGGCCAAGAAAATAACATTAATTTATTTTCCTTTAAATTCAATTAGCCCTTCTTTCTCATTCTATCTATACTTGGATCTGTGACAAATCTAGAATACGAATGTGTTTCTGCTTAATTTAAATTGCTAGCTAGCAGCTGAAACATTTACACATCCTTAAACCATAATGGAAAAACTCTACACCTCAAACGGTTACAAAGGAATTTCTAAATTTGACTACCAGATAGCTTTGTTCGATAAATTCGTTTTCCGAACGCATTCTAACGTAGATTAGAAAAGCTAAATCAGCTCGAATCGTTCGTTTCATGAGGTGTTATTAATAGTATATAATCTAAAATTTTCAACTTTACAGCTTTATCGACAATAGACCTTTCTCCAATTTTTTTCCTTATGTGTATAAATTACGACCCCCTTTTTTATAACAGTGAAATTAGTTCAAAGAGCTTAATTACGTTTAAAGGGTTGATAAATACCATTTTCTCAAAAAAAGTTGAGCACAAACGGAAGTAATTACAAAGCTAATAGACTACTAAACTCCCTTTATAAAAATAACAAAAATCTCTAACATAAAACGTTAAATGGATTAATGGCATTTGGGCCAATGTAAAAAATTAATCCTATATGACATAGACAATAACATGCAAAAATTCTTATGATGGAAAACAATGACTGAGTTACAGCTTACCACATAAGTATAATAAATAATGGTATTACGCATGGTAATACTTTGATCACGAGCGAGAAAGGCGATTTTTTGTATTTTTTTTTATAAATGTGTGACTGAATTTTGTAGTTTAATTCAATTTTCTCAGTAGAAGTTGGAGATAAAATTCGAACAAAAATAAACAGAACTAGTGACGCCACTAGTTTTGTTAATTACCTTAAAATAAACATATTAACTCACTTTATGTATGGCTAATGATGGCATGAAGTTTTATTTTATTAACAGAAGTTATTGCTCTAAAATAATAGTAAACTTAATTGTACTACAAACTGTCTTTTAAAGGTGGTACTGATATACATTTTTGTTTTTCAAACTATTGAAATTTATTAAAAAAATTATGTAGTTTACGATAATGTATTATGCTTTTAACACTGAAATAAATGGCATATATACATACATAGGTTTTAATGGCGTTAACGAAAACCTTTAATCCTAAATAATAGAATTGTCAATATAACTTTCTGCAGCGGTTTTGACTGCTCTTGTGACTTAAAATTACCACTCGCGTGGATCAGAATGGTGGGGGAAGTAACACCTCAAATTAAAAATAACCTAAATGTATTGAATATCTTGTTACACTCCAATTAAAATTATGTTCAGGATACATAACTTAATCTAATATAATATAAATAATTAATGCACAAAAAATAGGCAGATTTATTTGTTTAAATTGTTTACAAAATAATTAACGTCATAAGGTACATCATATTGTTCAATACTTGGTTTAAGCTTCTACTATATAACAAAAAAAAACTGATTAACACATTAATAGATTAAATCATATCCAAATCTACTATCTAATAACTAAAGTTTTGTTTACCAAATAAATATGTTTTCAACTGCAGCAGAAAGCACATAATGCATAATCAAATATACTGTTTTATCTAAAACTTACATAATTTAAGACAAATTGTGTAAATTAATTCACTAACATTAACCCACTTAACGTAGAAGTGTATCAAATAATCTCATACACCACCGATAAATGGTATTTCTAGTATAATTTCATTATACGCTTAACTTTTCTAAAATAAAATTATAATTTAATGGACACCGACAATATATACATGATGTTTAAAAGTAGCTGTAAATGACAATATTAATAAGAGTATTAATTAAGTAATTCACATTTTAAAACACCAAAAATTGAGGTGGATGGAGGTTTAATAGAACAGATCGGCTTAAGTTTCTAATTAAGCGCTCTTACTATAACCAATAAAAAATTATACATGTACTTCAGAACTGCACTGAAAAAGTGTATCCATGTTACATCACCGCCATAGAAGTGTAATAATTGTTTTGACATTAACCATAACATACCAAACTAGTCATAGAGGTTCACTCGGTAAAACTAATCTACTTGGGTGTTACCAAACTAATAATTCTTAATTTCCTTTAAACCGTAAACTGTAGATAACGTAACAGTTCTAATTTTCATTACATAATCGTATTAGGTAACGGAAAATTTACATGCACAGTAGAGAGTTTTGTCGTATACAGGAGTAGAAAAAATATTTGCGTTGGCTCATTCGAAAAACGTAAACCCTTCATTTAGTCAATAATTATGAAAAGTACTGAAATTTGAGTATTATGAGCCAAATTCATAAAACAGAAGGATAATTTCCCAATCATAAGAATAATGTAAGGTTTTTAGAAGGTAAAAGTATACGCATTTCCTTCTTTTCATATTTATAATGATTACCGTAAAACGGGGTTACTTCGACAGCGGGGGTAACTTCGACACGAATAATATAATGATTTTTTTTTCAGGATTCTTGTTGTTTTTCAGATTATCCAATGTTCTATTATTGTTTTTGTCCTATTTAATAATTTTTTTTATTATAATTGCTTTGTTTTATTTGTTTATTTTTAATTTTTTTGAGGTTTTTTAGTTTTTTTTTAGTTTTTCTCTTTGTTTTAGGTCCGTTAAGTTTTACTGAAGATGCCGCGCACTTACGTCAAAAAGGTGGGAGGTAGACCCTACCTCAACTACAGAAAGGAGGATATGGATAAAGCTATTGAAGCTGTTAAAAATGGCATGTCCAAATTACAAGCTAGCCTGAAGTTCAAGGTTCCGAGAACAACGTTAATCGACAAAATCAAGGAAACTCATCCTTCAGCACCGGGTCGTCCATGCGTGTTGACCAGCGAAGAAGAACAGCTGTTGGCAAAAACTCTTGGTATCGTGAACGACTGGGGCTTTCCCATGACTCACCAGGTCGTAGAAAAATTTTTGACCCAGCAAGGTAAAAATGTTCCGGAATGGAAGAACAACGAGCCAGGGCTGGATTTTATAAACAAATTCGCTCATAGGAACCACCTGACAACTCGACTGGCTTCCAATATCAAACGTCAACGAGCTGCCTGTAAGGAGCAACTTCAAAATTTTTGAGAACATAAGAGACATCTTAGAAAATGCGTCACCAGAAAATGTTTACAATTATGATGAGACGAACATCACAGATGACCCTGGTTCTAAGAAAGTGTTGGTGCCCAGAGGAACCAAGAGAGTCGAACGAGTTCAAGAGCACTCGAGGACATCGGACAGCATAATGGTTTGCGGATCAGCTAATGGGACCTTGATTCCTCCCATGGTCGTGTATAAGGCACAACACCTGTACGAAAATTGGAGTAATGGAGGTCCTGCAGGCACAATTTATCAGGTGACGCCAAGTGGGTGGTTCGATATGACCACATTCGAACAATGGTTTTTGGATGTGTTGATTCCTCACATTAATGCCAATAGCATCCCTGAACAAACAACAGTTGTGATTGGAAATAATCTTGCGTTACACTTTTCCCCTCGCGTTGTCGAAGCAGCTCAAGAAAATAATATTTACATGACGCCCCTACCAGCAAATTCAGCGCATTTGATGCAACCTCCCATGAAGCGAAAATGGCGCGAAGTTTTAGATTCATGGAGAAAGGAATGTCGTCGAAAAGGAAGCATCCCAAAAGAACATTTTCAAAAGTTGCTAAATCGATTGTGGTCGCACATTGAAAACACTGCTGTCACAAATCTTCAATCTGGCTTCAGAGCAACAGGGCTGAGCCCCTTTAATCCACAAAGAGTTTTGGCAAAAATTCCTGGCGAAAAGCCGGATTACGAGAGAGTGCTAGATTCCAGTTTCTTAGAATTTCTACAGGAGGCTAGAGGATATTCCAAGGAACCGACAAATTCTCTCAAAAGGGGAAAGAAAGTGGCCCTAAAACCAGTCCAGCAGGGAAAGAAAGTTGCCGCAAGACCAGACCAGCAGATGCAAAGGCCAGTTGAAACAAGCACTCCAACCCGTTCAGACTCACCAATGGAACTATTGGATTTACCAGAAATTTCTGTTGATGCAACTCCAACTACTAGAAACCAAAGAATAAACCAAAGACAAGACTCCCCATCAAACCAAAAAAATCAAAGACCGTTAAACCTGGACCGTCAAAAGCTCGCCCAAACATGACAGACATTGTCGACACTGACTCCGATTCTTTCTGCTCTATATGCAAATGTTCGTACGCAAACTACACTGACAGCAATGAATGGATTTGTTGCATTTCTTGTTTAAAGTGGGTGTGCGGTATTTGCAATGATGGCTCCAAGGACCCGCAATATGAATGTCCTTCATGCAATTGTTGGTGCATTTGTTTGATGCCATACTCTGAGTACACAAATAGAAAGTCTTGGATCAAGTGTGTGACCTGTGGAAAGTGGGTTTGTGGATACTGCAACAAGGGATCCAAACAAGCGAGATACGAGTGTCCCATTTGTTTCGACGACGACGACGACTAAAAATGTGTTCCTAATTTGTTCCGTTGTTTTTATGTTCTCACCTAGTTTTATATAATGTTTTATTTTATTTAAGGAGTTTTCGTTTAGTTAGAAGAATTTTCTTTTGGTTTTTCATTTTTATATCAAACAACTTCATACCAAAGTTTTTGAGAAGAATAAACTGTATTTTCTCTTTTTCTGTATTTTATTTGCCTAATTTAGTTCTTTAAACCATTGCCCAATGCTTCTAATTAATGATTATTTACTTTTTTTAGTGTCGAAGTTGCCTCAGAAAAACGTAACTTCGACATCCTGTAGAATTAAGTATGGTGTCGAAGTTACCCCACTACACGGGGTAACGACATCAAAAAACCAATAATAAAAAGTAGAAGGGGAGGGTGGGGGAAAAAATTTTTTTGGCTATAAGGAGCCAAAGGTTCAATTGCTACGATGGTACATAGGCCAAGGTTTTAAGATGAATGTTTTTTTTTCACACAGCACGAAATATAGCTAAAATCTGTCGAAGTAACCCCGTTTTACGGTACCTTATACTTGCGAAAATATCCTCGTCTTATAGAAGTAGCAGGATGACTAGTATTGTCTACATCTCTAGCGATATGTTCGAACCAGTTACGATACAACGCCTCCTACTTTATTTTGTTTACAAACGCAATTAATTGGATTTCAATTGTCACGGATAACGTATTTACCTGTTGTATAACATGTCTTATTAGACACTGGAGAAAATACCGGTAACGAACTGTAATTTACAGTAGACTGCCAGTACTCTCGTTATTTCAGAAAATTCACCAGTAAGAAAAATAAAGGTAAAAAACACGAGACCGTTGAGAACACTACGAAAAAATACGAACTGACATTTTGCAAACCAATTAGGCGATGAAATTCGAGTGGGGAGACAATTACTAAAGGCAATGGAAGGTGACTCGAGTCATACAACTGTAATAATTCCAGGAGACACGCCGATTGGTGTTGAAGAAGGTAATTGTTGTATTCGATTCAACGTGAACTGCATAATTAATAATTAACTGCGATGCTAGGCATCGCGTTTACGTATAGAGATAATCGCGTTGCCGGCTACACTTGGCGGTGGTCCGTAGTAAAACGTAACGTATCTGAATTAATGCTTCAGGTACTTTACACTTATCATAAAATAAAGCACATAGTTCATGGATGTTCAAAAGTGTCGCTACAATCTATATTTATCGGTAAATTATCATGTATTAGATAGTGTAATTTTGATTTATTGGAGAAAACAAGATAAATGGCCGCTCAATAGATACCTAACAATTCTCAATATAACATTTACTTTAATTTTCAAGAGGTATGCCAAACTTTGAGTGAACTCATACAAATGAATTGCATTCAAAATAATAAACAATTCATCACTTCCTAAATTTTGGAAGTAAGAAAGTTTAACATATTTTGAACGCTACTTACTCGTTGCGCCAATAATAAATAAATGTATAAATGAAATATACTACAAAATTCTGAACGATACTAAAATGCAGCGATAGTAGAAGTGCTTTTCTAGAAGTGATAAATCATCCCTACGCAATGAACGGCTGGTCAATAAGAATAAAAAAAATTAAGTGCTTTTTATAGTAGCTATCGTGAGGTGATTGTAATTTGTCAAATCTAATACTGAATATAACAAATATGTTAGTTAATTTCCATACAAAACTTTAAGTAATAAAAACTTTTTGTAAACATAAATATTGTGCGTATTTTACTACATCACCGAATATTGTATATGAACAACTGTAAGTATCAATTAATTTAATCGCTTCGTAACGTACAGTAAATATTTTCAAAGGCGTTACGACGTTGTATCAGCTCCAAATAATTATTCTTTCTAATAGAAATGACGTTAATAATAAATATTTCTTTGATGTACTGTGAAAAGTACCAAATTTAACCGGTGCTTAATTAATTCTGAAATTCTGTAATTGTTAACCATTGTTATCTACTTAACTATAGTAATAACTTTGATTACTAGAACTAGAACAGCTCTCAGAAGCTTATTTACTTAAAACAAAATTCATAAACCTTAATACATCTATTCAATCTTCAGAACCGGTCGTTTAAATTTTTACACCTTTTTTTAAAAATTACGTAATGCCAGCGACAACTTATGAATCTATCTAAGTCCATTGATATCAGTTTTCTGATTGAGTTGTGTTGATATTAATGTAGCACATTTCTAAAAATTTTCATTTTTGTACATCACCTTATTTGTCTTAAATGGAATGTATATATATATATATATATATATATATATATATATATATATATATATAATTGTCAAACCTTTATATTAATATATAATTATCAAATCAAATAATAAATAATATTGTCAAGTGAAAATGCCTTAAATAGTTAGTGAAATTTCAAATGAGAATATCTTTCTGCTGATGAAAAATGATAATTAGGATAAATTGCTGTTTTACCTCTTACTTCTCAATAAATCCGGCCGAAGGACCAACTCTGTAAAATGGGGAAGCCACTGTCAACATGGCATAAACTGTACCGTCCATAGAGAATTTGTTAATACTATTACAAGGTTGAAAATAGTCTTTTTTAAAATTTTTATAAAAGAACGTTTTATAGCATTGACAAAATGTATATTATTATTAACACGTTATTAACAAATTATAACAAAAGCTAACAATAATATCGTAATTTCTATCATTCTTTATACAATTCAAATTTAAATAATACAATACGAAATAAGCCTTAACATTTTTAAGCAGATTTTATGCCGGGTGTCCAAAGCGTGACGCGACGGAATATTGTGGCTTCGCTGTTGATTTTTCATTAAAATCATTTATACAAAAGTTATATGGTTCCAATACGTGCACAACTTAGAAATATTTTAGCACCTACAGGGTGATTCGTAAAAGTAGGGGGTATATACTTTTTTATTTTAAATGGAACGCCCTGTATCTCATTACATTTTTGTATAGCTAATGAATAAGCTTTTCAACGATGTATACATTTGTGCATATAAAATGCAACGTTGCCAAGTTATTTAACAAAAATGTATTTTTTTCCCGAATGTAGGTTAGCAATAAAAATTAATTCTTGGTTTATTATCTAAGTTGAGACAAATTAGTTCAGGGATATAGTTAAGCTAGGTATAGGATTTGAAAAGATGTAAACGTTTTATTGATATATTGAATAGGGGAGAGAAGGGTCCGTGTGAAACTTTAGCATGTTTAACGTACATCAATTCTCTTATTTCAAATGGAACACACTGTATATTTTGATATGGGCGAATAGTACTCTTAAAGACCTAACTTTTATCTAAATACATTGATACCGTTAAAATTTATAGTTTTAAAGATAGTTCCATTTTTTTAATTTTTCTACAATTATTTTAACGTAACGATTTAATAGAGTGCCATGATTTAAAAACAATAAAACAAAATTTTAATATGTGAATTAGGTGTATTTTAACTTGATTTCTTTTAAAACTACTTTTTCATTACATTTGTATTTAGAAGAAAACTTGAATTATGAGAAGTTAACTCTAAATTTTAAAATGAAATATACGAAGAACGAATTAATTCAAATGATTTACATAAAGGAGAAGCCCAAGGTAATTGTTTATTTGCTTCTAGAATTTATAAACAAAAATTTCTCGATGCCCGTTGTCCAGATGAACGAGTTCTTGAAAATTTAAAAAATAGATTTGAGGAAACAGGATCGATTACATATAAAAAGAACAATTGTCCAAAACCTGTAAACAACGAGGAAACTCAAGTAGTGGTGCTTCAAGCTATACAAGAAAACCCTCAAATAAGTATTAGAAAAATTGCAGTGGGACGTGATTTACAGAAATCAACAATACACAATATAATTAATGAATATAAATACTATCCGTACAAGATCCACCTCCACCAGGCATTGGATGAACATGATTATGAAAATTACTGTCATTGGGGATTGCAACAAAACATGATTTTTTTAATACAGTTATGATGGCAGACGAATTTACTTTTCATAACAATTATTTTGTAAATAGACATAATTGTCATTATTACGCCATGGAAAATCCACGTATAATTAGATACAGAAACAATCAGTATCGATGGAATCTCAATGTATGGGCTGGTATTATTGGCAAAATATTATTAGGACCCTATTTTTTGGAAAACAATTTAAATGCAGTAATTTATTTAAATTTATTGCGAACCAACGTGCTACCATGGATTGAAGAGAACATCCCATTCGCTAATGAGGAAATATAGTTCCAACAAGATGGCGTTCCTGCACATTCAGCTTGTGATGTGACGGAGTTTTTAAATCAGCAATTTCCTGATCGTTGGAGAGGTCTATTTTTATGGGGCTACATTAAATTTGTTAAATAAATTTGGTGGATCAGATTTTGGGTATTTTTATTTTTATTAAATGTTATTAAAAATGAAGTTTATAGAACATCGCCGACTACTGCATTTCGTAATATAATTACAATGTAATTTACAACGTTCCTACAAACAACGATTGAATCAGTGCATTGAGAAAAGAGGAGCTTATTTGAATCTTATTTATAATTTTTTTAAGTGCACATTTGCATATGTTTGACTTACCTACTTCTGGTTCTTGTTAGTTGTTTGTTTATTATTTCAATATTACATTGTTTAGTTTATTGTTAAAAATATTTAATAAAATTAATTATTACTATTACTAATCTGGTATTATGACTTGAAAGACACTCTATGAAATCGTTACATTATAAAATAATTATAGAAAAATAAAAAAATGGAAATATTTTAAAAACTATATATTTTAGCGGTATCAATGCGTTTAGATAAAAGTTAGATCTTTAAGAGTACTATTCGCCCATATCAAAACATGCAGGGTGTTCCATTTGAAATAAGAGAATTGATGTACGTTGAACATGCTAAAGTTTCACACGGAGCCTTCTCTCCCCTATTCAATATATCAATAGAACATTTACATCTTTTCAAAGCCCATACCTAGCTTAATTATATCTCTGAACTAATTTGTCTCATCTTAGATAATAAACCAAGAATTAATTTTTATTACCAACCTTACATTCAGAAAACATAGCTATTTGCATTGCTATGGAGGAAAGTGGTGGTTTTCCTCCCGACTGCAGAGTTTGCTCGTCTACGACTCGGGCAGCAACTGCAGAAGGGAGGAAAAGACACTTTACACCAGTATAACACATATGACTTTTCCAATACTTCATGAAAACTGTAAATAATAAATAAAAATGTGAATTTGGAAATTTAGCGTCGAATCTACTAGTTATTATCGTTACCAAGAGTCAGAACAACCAACATTCGAAAATTTAGAAATTTTTGATTGATGCACAATTTTGTCTTAAAAACGTTGCATTCTCAAGAAAATGGCAGAGATTGAAGAAAATGATGAAAATTCAATTCCTGAAGACATCATGGAAGAGGCGAAAATATTAAGTTTAAGTTTATTACCAGAAAACTACGGTATGAAATGGAATACGATCTCTTGTTATGTTGGATGAGGAAAGAAAAGTTAAGAGGATAAGTGAAGAGGTAAGTTTAGCCTATTTTCTACAACTGTCAAAAAATTTACGATTTGCAACACTATGGTCAAAATGGCCCATGCTTCGATCAACTGTTTTAATAAAAGAAGATTTGGATCTAAGATTTCCTAAATTAGTGGCAAAATTAGTGGAAAAAAAAGGGGAGCAGGATACAAGCCGAAGAAAGCTGCTACTTTTACTAGAGAGGAAGTTAATAATTTTTCATCGAAGCACCGGATGAACAGTATTTAATGTCTAAGGTATTTCTCTATTTAGTATTAATATTTTTCACTATTAATTCGTTGTTATCGTTTAGGTTGCTTTAATTATTACCATTTGTGTGCTTGCCGGTGTGATGAATTGTGCCAAATGGCTGTTAAAGATGTTCAAGATAAGGGAGATATTATAGTAATAACCGTTCCAGATACTAAAACCAAAATGCAAAGAGTATTTATAATCACAAATAGTACTATTAGAGGCATTAACGTTCTTGAATTGATTAAAAGATATGCCTCTCTGAGACCGACTAAAACGTTTCTTAATTTATTATGGTAAATCAAAATGTTCAGTGCAAGTGGTGAGAAAGAACACCTTGTCAAAAATACCTCACAAAATTGCTAAATACTTGAAGTTATCCAATCCGGAACTTTATACAGGACATAGTTTAAGAAGGACTTCTGCATCACTATTAGTTGAAGCCGGTGGAGACATACTCACAGTGAAAAAACGTGGAGGCTGGCGATCGACAACGGTTGCAGAAGGTTATTAGACCAATCTATTCCAAAGAATCGCCAAGTTGCTAATCAAATTATTAATGGACCAACTTCTTCATCAACTATTATATCAGATATTAAAATTTCTATATTGTTTTACTTCGGCACTATTATGGGTTGGGCAGCCATCATGTTGAAACCAAATTTCATCTTCATCTGCAATTGTGACTACTTTCCCTGCAATTTCATTTTGCAATAAATGTAAATACAACTCTGAATTTAGATTTCCGTCAATAAATATAGGTCCTACAATTTTATTTTTTAAAATGCCTGCCCAAACATTTACTTTCTCAGGGTATTGTGTTCCAGACCGAATAATAATATTCTTATTAGTTCTCGACCAATGTCGATGAATTTGTTTGTTCTGATTTGCTACTACGTGAAATGTACAGGGTGTCCCAAATTCTAGGGCAAGCATGGGGACCTCGTTTATTATAAGAGATAGGATATAGGTTTAAATTCGGCACTTTTGTTAAATTCGATGTCGAGTAATACCCTGAAAAGAAATTTGAACTAACTCGAATGGATTTGGTTTTATGCTCAAAAAACTAAACATTTCGAATTTTGTTTTTCGCGTTTGGCTACCTTATTATTAGGAATTTTCAAAATTCGATTAAACATTATTAAGGCAACTTTTTACGCACAATACTAATACGGTATTAAAAATATTATGCGACGTTTTGTTTATTCTGAACCATCATCAGGTTTATTGTTTCTTGTCGGGGTTAAGACATATTTTTATGGCGTTGGATGGAGAATGTTATGCTGATTTTAGCTTTTTACTAGGAAGTTACTGGATAACACCGATAAAAATCTTTTATATTTACATTTAGAAATTTCATCTATTTTGAATAAAGAAGATTGGGATAAAATTGATTCTATAACGTTTAAATCTATGGAAATAAATTTTGACATCTCATGTCAACGTCAAAAAGAAAAATTTAATAAATTATACAAACAACAAAATAATAGACCATCTATTGATTGTAGAAAAACAGTTATAAACCTTTCTGATAATGTTGTTTCAGATTATGCTATTGAAGCGCTTTCTAAAGGAGGAAATTTTGCGATAACACCAAGAGTAATACCTTTTGAAGATATAATTTCCAACATCGAAAACTCCATTAAATTATTACCTTTTGATGCTGCTAATGAAGTTAGACATAACACCGTTAACATATTACGTAAAACAAAACCTCCAAAGAGCAACTTATCCTTTCGTCAACGACATGCTTTACTTGATCTTAAACGCAATGAAAGTATTATAATATTAAAATCAGATAAAGGTAATGCAACTGTTATATTAAATATGAACGATTATAACATTAAGATAGAACAATTGTTGGGACCAGAAACTTATCGTGAAATACCAAAAGATCCAACAAAAAAGTTTCTTTTAAAAACTAAAGAGCTGATTAAATTATCATCTATTCCTGAAGAAATAAAGAAGAAACTATCTAACTCTGAAGCTATTTCACCAAAACTATATGGTTTACCAAAATTCATAAACCTAATATTCCTTTAAGGCCTATTGTTAGTGCAATTGGTTCTCCTACATATAACCTTGCAAAACATCTTACATTGTTATTACAACCTCATATAGGAAAAACACCCCATTACATTAAAAATTCTGCCGACTTTGTTGAAAAAATGCATAGTTTCAAAATTGAAGAGGGTGATATAATGGTTAGTTTTGATGTTATTTCACTTTTACAAAAGTACCTCTAAAAGAAACTATTGAATACATAGATCATCTTTTTCCAAAGGACATAACCATTCTTTTCAGCACTGTCTTACTACAACTTATTTTCAGTGGAATAGTAAATTTTATGAACAGATTGAAGGTGTAGCAATGGGTAGTCCCCTTAGTCCTGTTATAGCTAATTTTTATATGGAAAAATTTGAAACATTAACGTTACAAAATACACCTAAAAAACCTTCAGTTTGGTATAGATATGTAGATGACACATTTGTTATTTGGAGACATGGAGAAGAAGCACTGCATGAGTTTTTGGTTTTTATAAATGGTATACATCCTAGTATTCAGTTTACCATGGAAAAAGAAACTAATGGAAGTTTACCATTTCTTGACATATTAATATCTAAAAATAATAATTCACTATCTTTTAAGGTTTACAGAAAGCCGATACACACTGATAGATACCTTCATAAATTATCCAACCACCATCCACGTCAAAAAATTAGTGTAATTAAATCTTTAGTAGATCGAGCAAAACGAATTTGTGACCCTGAATTTTTGAATGATGAATATAAATATTTAAGAAAATCATTACAAGATAATGGATATTCACTTACAGATATTAATAATGTTATTACACCTTCTAGGCGTAACCTTAAAGAAAAACCAGTTCTTAATGTTGGTACTGCTTTTCTTCCTTTTATAACTAATGTTACAAATAGAATTGAAAAAATCCTAATCAAATATGGCATTAGGACTATTTTTAAACCTACAAGAAAAATTAAAGAACATTTAAGATCACCTAAAGATGTATCAAACCCTTTATCATCTTCCGGAGTGTATAAGTTATCTTGTTCATGTGGAAAAGTATACATCGGGACCACAAAACGTAGCTTTGATACAAGACGCAAAGAACATATGAGATTTTGTAGATTGGGTCAACCAGAGAGGTCTGCTGTGGCTGACCATGCCCTGAATAATCTAAATCATGACATTCAATTTGACAATATGAAAGTATTGTCAAGACAAACCCATTATTATGTTCGTTTGCAACGTGAAGCTATTGAAATATATAAACACCCGAATAATTTTAATAGACAAGAAGAAAATCTCCGTTTAAATAGGTTTTGGCATCTTATAATTAAAAAAGAGCATAATGATACGCCTTGATTTTAATTTGTTTTCAGCTCTTGGTATGTCTAGGTTTTTGCTGTGTTTTTCCTAGACCTTGAAGCAAATGCTTTACCAGTTATATGTTAAATTTCCACAGCACTATAATTTAACATAAGTAGTTGAAATTAAATTGAAATTAAAAATTACAAAGAACGTTCTGCATTGTGCTTTTCATTGTTAATAACACTTCCAATTATTGATAAAGATATCTCTTTGTTAGATTTAACTGGGTTATTTTTTGATGTAATGTTTGGATTTGTGAATGCTTCTATCATTTTAAAATTGAAGTTTTTCACAACTTTACACTTACATCATAACTCAATTAAATTTTGTTAAATGTGTTTTTTGGCTGGCAAATTTCATTGTTAGCTTTCGTCGTAGAGAGTGTTCTGGTTTGTCATCTTTAAGATAGTTTAACAATATTTAATTTTAATGACCTAGTTATTCTTTACTACAATTTTATAGTTGGCTTATACGTTTCTCAAACTGTTATATTAATAGCAGGCTTATGTTTATGTTTGAATTTTTCAAATTTGACAAAATTGTTTACTACATCTTTAACAATTTTTAACAAACATTGCTACTGACGAAGATAACTGTAAGTGTTATCGAAACGTTTAGATTGTATAATTTAAAGTACACCATTAAAAAATCCCAAAAAAGATAAGTATTTTATTATGAGTGTTAATGGTGAAAGTTTACATTTTCATGTGCCTTAATAATGTTTAATCGAATTTTGAAAATTCCTAATAATAAGGTGGCCAAACGCGAAAAACGAAAATTGAAATGTTTAGTTTTTTGAGCATAAAACCAAATCCATTCGAGTTAGCTCAAATTTCTTTTCAGATTATTACTCGGCGTCGGATTTAGCAAAAGTGCCGAATCTCCTATCTCTTATAATAAGCGAGATCCCCATGCATGCCCTCGAATTTGGGACAGCCGATACATTCATCGGTAAAACATGTGAAGTATGGAAAACGTTCATTTTGGGGGCACTTTTCCATTAAAATTTCACAAAATACACTTCTAGAATATGGATCTACCGCTAATAATATCTGGTGGTCCTGACTTTTATAAGGTTTATATTTGTGACGTTTTAATATACGGTGTACAGAGGATCTAGCGATAGTGCTTTCCGAAGATATTTGCCTAATACTTGCGCTTGGCTCCATTTCTATCTTCGTCAAAACATTGGTCTCTGAAATTTCATTGTATTGTCTTTTGTGCCTCTTAACACGATCGGAATTTACACAACCAGATTTTTAGAAATTATTTACAATTCTGGAGATTGTTGTATGATGTGGTGAAGGTCTATTTGCGAAATTGATTGAAAATAATTCACTAATTTCTTTATTAGAATGACCAAGGAAATTCCATTTTATAATCTGAATCTTTTCTTTAGTAGTGTAAATGCTCATTGTATCACAAAAACACATTAAACACGGAACTATTGAATATTTAAAATGATCTATTAATCAAACATTTATGATTGTTATTTTGAATAAAACAAAATACACAGCTTTGTTTCAGTTTTTTCATGGCAAGTGTGATTTTTTGTTTAAATGCGATGACTAGTAAATGTCTTACAATATTCATTCGCGAACTATTGCATTCGGTTTTTGTTTAGCTAATAATGGAAATTTATTTGTTAACTTAATTTAGTTACTTTAACTTAGTTTTCTACTTTTAATTTAGATGTAAAATTGAAAATATGAAAATAAATTTTAGTTTTTTCATGACGGGTGATTTTTTGTTTAAATGCGATAACTAGTATTTAAAAACAAATTATGACTTTTTTTACAAAATTGGTCAAAATATGTTGAGACCGAAATACTGAACAATTTTTGTTTATAAAATTTTTCTCTAAAACTTATAATAGAGATAGAACATGCAATTGAAAATGTAACATGGGAAATTCATGTGGTGCGTCTCGAAACGGGACATACGGTATGTACAAATGTATACATCGTTGAAAAGCTTATTCATTAGGCTATCCAAAAATGTAATGATATACGGGTGTTCCAATTAAGTAAAAGAGTTGATACCCCCCTACTTTTACGAATCACCCTGTAGGTGCTAAAATATCTTTAAGTTGTGCACGTATTGGAACCATATAACTTTTGTATAAATGATTTCAAAGAAAAATCAACAGCGAAGCCACAATATTCCGTCGCGTGACGCTTTGTACACCCGGTATATCTACTTGTTAGCACAGATTAAGTGCGAATAACAAAAAACGACGTCATACATGGGTGGTAGGTTCCAAAAATATTTAAAAATGGCTGCTCTGAAGTGTACATCTATAATGTAGTACATGAATACATCATTATATGGTATCCCATGAAACTTTTTTAAATTGAATTTTTTCTTTTTAAATATAAATTTTACATATATGCGCGATCGTTACGAGTATACAAGAATTTGAATTAAAACGAAGAAATTTCCAATTTAAATTGCAACCATTCATGTCGACCTTATGTGTCACATTATCTATAAATCTAGAGTCTGATTTATTTTAAGGCATTTGTATTCGGAGATAGAATAAATAGTATTGGATTCCTCTGTCGAATATAGTTCATGGGTAGTTGTTGAAAATTTATGCCTTTAATTCCTCAAACGTATTGCATGTAGTAAGCCGAAAACCGAGAGTAATTATAAAAGTGCTTCTCTTCTAGGCTATATGCTAAAAAATGTATTACTACGTAATTATTTAACATAAATGAGGTGGTTTGCAAACGAGATAAAATAAAATGTGTTTAAAGTCAAAGTTGACAAAAGCATTGTTTAGTAGGGAGAATGTAAAATGAAGAGCGTGCTCGTGCACAAAGCAGTGTTTTTATAATGAGCAATTTGTAGTTGTCTGAAAATTTGGAATTTTCTGTTCGTGTAAGAATAACGATCAAGAGTGGCCGTAATGGCAAAGTACCTGTTTTGGATTACATTTACGTACATGTACATAGTCTCCCTTAACACCAAGATTTGCTATTAATTATTTCCTCATACTCGTAGAAGCGGATATTTAAAATTCAAATATTAATATCCTTAAATTTGCATAATTTTCTTCCGTACCTCTACAAATTTAATAATCAGAACACGTAAACTTTACATTCTCTGTAAAATATCAACGGCAATATAAGACTCCCTCTTCCAGTTAGCTTTGTTTTGCAAACCAGGCGCTAATTTAGACCCTCTCATTTATTACATTAGTCTAATGAAACTTCTTTGATGATAGCTCGTTTACTTCCCTTTCTGAATTGTCTAAAGTCTAGCGAATATTAGCTCGAATATTGAAAAGCTAATTACACACGGATTGATTAAAATTTGTACTCGCCTTATTTTGTTTCATTGTAATTAAATCTGTCACTATTATTAGTCGCCTTGTGGGTGTGCATCAGCAATCCTATCCGTTTCATTAATTTTAATATTCTCTTTGAATTTTATATGCAGCACGAATTCTCTTTATTGAGAATTGAATGATGAATTGTACAAAATATGACAAAGCCTGATATTGCAAATAGATTTGTTTATGAATTCGTATATTTCCTGTTATTTCATTTCCTTAATTCAATGGGAACTTTTATTTAGATAAAAGAAACTTTGAATAAATATACTATTCAAAATAGTCTCTTAATTATAATCAAACTAGACGTTTTGTTTTACTTTCGCTATAAGAAAGTTATACATTTGAATCCATCGAAATGGTAAGTATAGCCCAAAAACTGTGATCCTTTAAAATAAAACTGATTTATGTAGTCTTTTATAGTTGTATAACTTTTTTCCGAACTGTCTACGTTTACCTAATTTTATATATATATATATATATATATATATATATATATATATATATATATATATATATATACACTTGTTCAAGATAAGGACGCCCACTATGGGGATCTCGGAAACGGTAAGCGATGGAAGATCGGTTAAATGGAACAAAAGTTACGCATTAGAGAGGATGTATTTATGGTATTTGGAGAACTCGAATATCTCTTTTAGTTTTTGAGGTATTTGAAAAAAATTGAATTTTCTGATTTTTGTTTTTATTTTTTTCTGACCTTATTTGAAGAGCTATCAAGAAAAGAAGAACACATTTTCATTGCCACTTTTCTAGCTCTACTTAATGCTGTTATTCAATTTTTGATACAGCGTTTCGTTTGTTAGCAACCATCAACAATTTAATTTTTTTAAATACACGAAAAAATAATTTTTGCCAAATTTAAATTCTCTCATTGCTTCTGAATTCAACGATATATGACACTTTATATTTTTGATACGTTTCGGATGAGAAAATTCATATTCAATGTAAAACATCAAAAACTTACAGTTAAAACTAATACTAGAAACATTAGAAAACCGTAAAATTATTATAAAATTATGTTTTGTAATTTTAAATGATAGACAAATAAAAAACAAATTTATTTTAAAGGTTAATAAACTCACAAAAGATGTTCAAAAAGATTCCCGTTATTCTCTAAACATAAATAGCATCTTCTAACTGTAGCATCTAAAACATTCTTCAGCATTTGAGGAGTAATACTAAACGCTTCGAGAACTAATCTTTTGTAAAATTTCTTCGTTTTCAATATCGTTTCCGTAAATCTAATTTTTAGTGTATCCCCAAAGAAAAAAATCCAAAGGTGTTATATCTGGAGAACGGGCTGGCCACAGTACATTTGCATGAGTGCAAATACATCTTTCTGGAAACCTAACTGACAGGTATTCTCCGACAACTCTGGAATTATGTGCTGGTGCACCGTCCTGCATAAACCAACAACCTTCAACTTCTTGGAAAGGCAAATCATTCAAAGCTATCCCTAATTCATTTTGGAGTAAAATTTGGTAACGTTCAGAATTTAAGGACTCGTGGTAAATAAAAGGACCTATAATTCGAGTACCGAATATAGCAGCCCACATATTAAATCCGAAACGGTATTGGTGTTTGGTCGTTTTGTACAGACTCTTGCCCAATAATGAGCATTTCTACGATTAAAAATTCCATTATTATTAACCATATTTTCATAGGACCATATTATTTTATCCGTAAAATATTCATTGTCTTGAGATTGACGTGTATACCATTCGCAAAATATTCTTTCTGGGTCACCTGGTCCTTGGCAAATTCTAAATCTGTATGGATATACTTTCTCCTTCTTTAGAACATAATGAGCTGTGGAATGAGCTATGCCAGTTACAGCTAATAAAACAGTATTGGCTTTTTCTTCATTGTAAGGTTTTTTGCGAGATTTTACAGGTTTTTTGAACGTACCATATTGTTTTAGATTAACTGCTAATGTGCGAAAAGTTCTTTTGTGAGGTTAACGCCTTTCTGGATATTTGCTTAAATACATTATTTCGGCTTCAGAACAATTACGTTGGCACAAAATGTAACACGTCAGTATATCTAATTGTTCATTATTTGAAAAATGTACTCCTACCATATTGTGTTTAGATAAACACAAAATGTAATTAACTCAAAGACCACCAAAGAAACGTAATACGGACAATTATGACAGGTAGGTAAACAAAATGCAAAGCCAGCTTATTTTTATCAAATGCATCAGTACGACGGAAGATGTATTTTAACTGTTTAATTAATAGTATTTTCACTAAATACATACTTGTGAATTATTTTATTCGTAACAGGCATTAGAAAATGTGAAAACATTATTTTATAATAATTTTACAGTTTCCTAATGTTTCTAAAATTAGTTTTAACTGTACGTTTTCGATGTTTTACATAGAATATGAATTTTCTCATCCGAAACGTATCAAAAATATAAAGTGTGATATATCGTTGAATTCAGAATCAAGGAGAGAATTTAAATTTGGCAAAAATAATTTTTTCGTGTATTTAAAAAATAAAGTTGATGATGGTTGCTAACAAACGAAACGTTTTATCAAAAATTGAATAACAGCATTAAGTAGAGCTAGAAAAGTGGAAATGAAAATGTGTTCTTCTTTTCTTGATAGCTCTTCAAATAAGGTCAGAAAAAAATAAAAACGAAAATCAGAAAATTCAATTTTTTTCAAATATCTCAAAAACTAAAAGAGATATTCGAGTTCTACAAAGACCGTAAATACATCCTCTCAAATGCGTAACTTTTGTTCCATTTAATATACACAATATATATATATATATATATATATATATATATATATATATATATAATATATATATTTTTTAAAACTTGTAATTAAACGTAAATTAATTCAACGTTTGAACGTCTTTGTTCCCTTGTCAAGAATTTATTTTTTTAAATTCTTGACAAAGGGAACAAAGGACGTTCCCGAAACGTTGAATTAATTTTACGTTTAATTACACAAGTTTTAAAGAAAATTGTTTATTTAAACATGAATACTTGTGGAAATCTAAATAGAAACTATATATATATATATATATATATATATATATATATATATATATATATATATATATATATATATATATTGAACTGTTATCTACCTTAAATTTATTATATTTGTAATTATTAATATTAATTAATATTTATTATTTATATTGATTATATTTGTATTTATTATATTGCCCAAACTAACTTTTAAAAACAGTCGCATGTAAAGACTCATCAAAGGGGATAGGGTTCAAAATTTAGAAGAGACTTTATATTTATATGATAAAGTAAATTATTATTTTGTTGAATTATACTAAGATTTTCAATATTATAATTATAGGTAATGTGATTAATGCACATTGAGTTATTGCCCATTTATATTTTATTATATCTAAATTATTCAAAGAAATTGAATTATAAATTTTAATTTGCATCAATATATGTGCCACACCCTGTACATAACAAAATTCTTCAAATGTATACTTGGGCATGCGCTGTGAATACGCAAACATGTGACTTTTGATTACAAGCAAAAGAAATACGCCATACATGTAAGTATAAATATGTTTGAATTTATTCAATATTATATTAACCCTTTAAATTTTAGCTCTAATAATATTCCCTTTTGACATGCATACAAATTGTCGCACATGATGTTTGTTACAAAGTATGGAAATTATAAACACAACAATGAAAATATCAATGTCAACAATAAAGTACAAAGTCATAACACTCACATAAAATGTCCTCCTTATCTGGTCACTGATGATGAAGTTGATCGTAGAAAACAGCTCCTTTGAACTCCAACTCTGCTTCTTGAACATCCAAATTTGCTTCTATTTTAACTGCTTATACGTTTACGTAAGTTTCACGAATGTTTCTCCATATTGATGAATCTTTATTTTTAGGATCATCACACTTATTATTTTTATTTCAAAAATAAATTTTGAAAAGCATGGATAGTTTGAAGGATATTTAAATTAAACACGCTTCCAGTAAATAAAATGTATAATAATAATAACACGAAGAAAACACAATTAAATATCCATAACAAACGTAAACAAAACAAACTTAAAAAAAAACAATGTCGAAACTGCGGAAATATTTTCACTCGCTATCGATAACAACCGATTTTTATTTTAAAAAGGTAAACTAACCTTAATTTATTATTATTTACCGACAAATGACTATCACTTGTTTTTAGCACTTCCGATACTAAAAACCGCACTTTATTTTTATCGAAAGTGACGCTATTTTGTTTAAAATAATTTCACGAAAAATTTGGCAACATCTTGCTTTAGCAAGCTGTTGGAACAGAGAAAAATTGAGAGAGATCCTAATCCTTCAGCACTTCTATTTATATGCAAAGCTTAGAAACCAAAATCTTCGGTTGTTATCAACAGTTACCTACAATGTTTCCTCAATTATGATTGGCTAAAGCATTTCTTAAATTACAATTTAATTTCAAAAGCTCATAACTTTTGCCCCCTTAAACCTATCTTAAAACTAATAACATATTCAGAATCTACATAAATTTTCCTATAAATTAAATCCAAACACGAACTAATTCCTCCAATTATTAACCATGTTGATTTTCACATTGATTTATTGATTTTAAGCTAATTTTATGTACTTTACAGGCCTGGAATTGATTTCCACATGAATATGAGATGCTACTACATATAAATATTCATCTTTTACATGCCTAGGGCCAATTTGAAAGCAAAATTATTTGAATTTTTCCAACACCCTTACAAACTAAATTTGGCAAAATAGTCACAAATATAGTGAATTGTGACTTGAAATTGAGGCTACTTTACTATTTTTACGTCATATAATTTATTTTAAACAAATTGTCTCAATCTATAATAACTTTTACATAATTTTTGTGTGAGGAAATAACATAACCTCAAATTAACATTAATTTTTAATGCACTTTTAAGCACTATAAATGTTTGTGAAAGTGTTCATTCTTAATGTTTATGTCTCAATTTAATTTATTTTCACACTTTTATAGGTTTATAAGTTCTTCTAAGACTAGTGTCGAATTGTTGCAAATCACTAATTTAAGGTCTGTAAATGTTGATTAAACACAATAATTCCAGAACTGCTGGCTTGTTTATGTTTTATAGTTAATCATCAATGTATTTATTCTGTTTTTAAGTAATTTTAGCACTTATATACGTTTATCGCACTACCACAAACGTTTTCATGATTCTTGGCTGCGTACATAGAAATTGTGACATTGATACCAGCCTAAATCTAGTTTTTAACATTATTTTTGTAAACTACAACCTGTATCTCATGTCGTTAGGGAACATTATGTTTAAATAAACTTACTAACTAAATATGAACTTGAATTAACGCATAACGATAACTAACATACCCTATACTTAAATGTAATATGTTGTCGATTACAATTATTTTAACATTTTACTATGAATTATTTAAATTTACATCCATCTCAATATATATATATATATATATATATATATATATATATATATATATATATAGGTAGGGTGCCTACTGTGTGGACGAAAGATTTCTCCTTAACTATAGGGATATCAAAACCAATTTTATATATCTGTGTATACCACCGACTATAAATAATCGTCTACTAACAAACTGGGAAATTTGTCGAAAACATGTAAAAATATACAGAATGATTAACTTACGCGAAATGTGATTTTTCTCGATTCCCCGTGAAAAGCGGATACTAATTGATAATAGATTTCATAGCCTTAAGACTTTAGTAGTTACCCATTGACAAAAAGATTTACGATTTTGAGAATCTATTTCACTTAAAACTTGATGTTGCTCGATATGATAAGGATGCAATTTGTTTTTTTTTTAATAAAGATGCAAACTGTATTTATATTAAGATCTAGGTGTGTACTTATCTCTCTGGTACTAATTTACGGATTTTCTATAAGAGATGCCACAACTTGAAACTCAATTTCATCATTTGGGCTTGTTTTTGCGCGCTTGGGATAACACACACTTCCAGAATATATAAATCTCCCAGCTACTTCATAAACGATTCTTTCCGCGGCTGACTTCTCTCAGGGTATCGTTCAGAGTACAAACGAGTAGCTAACAAAGCATTTCTTTGAGCTTCGCTGTAAATAAAGATCATATCGACCATTTCTTCTTTGGAAAAACTCATTTTATACAAAAATTGACAAAACGACAATCCAAAAACACACAAACTAATAGAACAATATTTTAATGGTTATACAAACGTCAAAACAATAGATGCAATTGTTCCTCTTTATTACGAGCGGCTAGCCTACCTGATTTGTTTTGTTGAATTCTGTCATAGTAAATTTGTATTTTAGAATATTTTTACGTAAAAGCGTCAAGAAGGGTCCGTCTTATGGCTATGAACTCTATCATCAGTTAGTATCTACTTTTCACGGGGAATCGAAATGTGAAAAAATATACAGGGTGTTGCATTTGAAAAAATTGAGAAAAATTACATTTCGCGTAAGTTAATCATTCTGTATAGTTTTACATGTTTTCGAAAAATTTCCCAGTTTGTTTGTTAGTAGACTATTATTAATAGTCGGTGGTATATACAGATTTACAAAAATGTGGTGACAACGCTCGCATCGTGGTTCCAAAGTTAACTCTATTTTGGTACTAAAGTGACGATATCTGCAGAACGGTTAGTGATATAGATACAAATTTCTACACTTTTATTATAAATATAACAGTGAATCCAAAAATGCAAACATATATAGAGTGTTCCATAATAAAAACACAGGTTTGGGTTGGCATTTTTGTTAATCACCCTGTATATACCTAAATATTTTTAAAATGTGGGTCCAATGGTCGTATATTACCACACTAAAATTAGTTTTGATATCTCTAATAGTTAAGGAGCACTGTTCAATTCTCTGATTAGAGAGATTGAGTAGTTGGGGTTTAATGTGAGGGGTACGCCGTCACTCGTACCAATTGTATACTAGACCTCACAACCCTGTTGAGTAATTGAATAAAAGATGAGATTCATTCAAAGACTGATTTATTTGATATTATTTACACTTTATATACAACTTTTTACATGACGTATTTTATTGTTTGACCTAGTTAGTAGGTCATGTTTTATTCATTTAAGCGCCTTTTTGTGCTTACTAGTTATAATGCACATAGTATATGTGTAATTTCAACCTTACACACTTTTGTATCAGCACAATTGTCGCAATAGTTAACCTGCTCTATATTCAGTTTTGCTTACGATTCGTTTTACGTATTTCTTAATTGTTAATTCTACTTATATTTCTCAACTTATTACTAAATATAAAATTACTAACATTATTAACTTTATTAAAATACCCTGTTTAATCTGCAAGATTAAACATCCTGGCGGGCCCGAAGTTCATGTTCATTTGCAGATTGAACATTCTACCGGACCCGAAGTTCATGTTCAATTGTAGATTGAACATTCTGCCGCGACGAGGTGGTTGGGATGGCGTAAAGTTGTTCCATCTGGAATGTTTCTTCCATCTTGGTACCTTTAGTTCTTCTATAGCTTTTAATTTATCCCGGAACTTCACCCATTTTGCTGCTATGTTGTTAGGTACTTTTTGATCCCACTTGATTGCGCTTATCCATAATTCTTGTATTATTAGTTTGGCTGTTATTGTTATTGGACTGACCCACCCTAGCGGGTCGAAGATTTTTGCTGTTTCTGATAGTATGCTTCTTTTTGTTAATGCTTTGTTGTTGACTGCTACCTTGAATTGAAAGCTGTCTTGATCTGGTAGCCATCTCACTCCTAGGGATTTTCTTGATTCGTTTTGGATGATATCCAGTGGTTCCGACGTTTCTTCTTCTTCTTTCCATAACTCTTTGTGATTTCCTGCCCATTTTCTTAACGTAAACCCTCCTTTCGCTGATAATGTGATTAATTCTTCCTGTAAAGTTTTTGCGTCTTCTATTGTTGTGGTTCCAGTTAACAGGTCGTCCACGTAATAATCTTTCAGTGTTACTGCTGATGCTTGCGGGTAATTGTTTTCTTCATCTTGGGCTAGTTGCTGTAATGTCCTTACCGCTAGGTAAGGTGCGGAAGCTGTTCCATATGTAACGGTTGTAAGTTGATACTCGTTGATTGGTTCCCTTGGTGTGGTTTGTTGGTAGTGTTCTTCACACTCTTCATCTTGTTGGGACATTTTCACTGCCCTTGGAATTTCCTCGAGTTCCCAAAATTTTTCTAATTGCGTTTCTTCTTCCCGTGATACCATACTGACTATCATCACTTCTTTTTTATTTTCGGGGCTGCATGCTTCCTTAACTTCTTTGGTTGATGCGTGCGCCGCCGATTTTGTTTGCTGGTGTGTTGCAGGTTTTTTGTATTCCTGGTGCAGTAATGTGTGGTGCGGGTACTGACACGTTGTGCACCGCCGTATTGCGTGGCATCTGATGTTGGAACTGTGGTCCATGCAATTGAAACATAGATGTTTTTCTCTCACGAATGTGATCCTGGCTTGTGTTGACAACCCTTTGAACTTGATGCAGTCACCCAACTTGTGATATTGGTTGCAGTAGACGCATGCTTGCCGTTTATTCTGCCACTGGGGGTTCCATTGGGGCTGTCCTCGTGTGAGTATAGTGTGATTTTCTTGCCTGGGACATCGCTTCCATTGACTGGAATCTTAGTTTGAGGAACTCCATTACTTCCTCCATTAGTGGTATTTCATTTGGTGCTTTCAGCGATTGTTCGAATAGTTTGTTTGTCTCTGCGTCGCATTTTCTTGCTACTATGTGAACAATAAGAGGACCCCAGGAGGCTGTTTCTACTCCTAGGTTCTTTATTGCTTCCAGACACTCATGAGTGGTGTCATGCAGACGCCTTATTGCACCTGCATCTTGCTCTTGGATAGTGGGAAAGTCTAGAATTTTGTCTATTAAAACTTTTACCATTAACCGTTTGTTGTTGTATCTGCTCGAGAATTTCCCATGCTGTTTTGTAATTGCATTCTGCTATTTGAAGGTGTTGGATTAGTTTTGATGCTTCTCCTGTGACGTTGCTTTTAAGGTACTGCATTTTTTCTATTGTTGTCACCGTTTTGTTGGAGTGTATTATTTTTTCAAACAGGTCTTGGAATGTCATCCAATTTTCATAGCCACCGCTGAACATAGGTAGCTTTATTTCTGGCATCTTGATGCTGCATGTCTTATCTCCAACCATTTGTATTTTGTTTCCGAGTTCGATGCTTATTTGGTCACACCATTGTTCGGTTTTCTCGAACTCGCTGTTTGAAAAATAGTTGTCCTGATGTTTTGTTTCATGCACCTTGATGTGTTCGTGCAGGTCTTCAATTGCAGTCCATTGGCGCTGAATCTTGTCTCGCCATAACTTAAGTTGGACCGTGTTTTCTTCTTTCTTTAATCTTTCTTCTACTTGTTGTAATAGAGCACCTAGTTATTGCATCTTGATCTCTTGTCGTTTCAATCGCTGTTCTTGTTCTTTATCACCCTGTATATGATGTTTTTCACATAACGGGATAATTTCAGGTTTGGAACTGGAAAAAAAATAAATACTTAATTTTGCTACAAAATGAACTTTTTTTGTTTTCTGTATGTTTTGTTAATTAAAATTTAGTTTTTTGTTTGTTTGTTTGTTTAGCCGTTACCCCATATGTACAGTTAGGTGTAAGGGTTCGTTTTGCCGTATCAAAATTGTTTTTACTGTTTTCTTGACTTGGCTAGTCTTTTGGCTACATTCCATGTACTGCTTCTTCAACTTAATATATCTTCGATTTCTTGATTCCAAGTTTTTTTGTGTCGTCCTCTTTTCTTCTTTATGTTCGTTCCTGTCTCCCATATTTCTTTCACTAAATTGTCATTTTCCATTCCAACAAGATGGCCGAACCAACCAAACTGCCTTTCAGTTATTTTTTCAATAATCAATTTCACTCCGAGATTTTTTCTTATGATACTATTTTTCAGTTTATCCAGTCTTATGACACCTTGAATTTTTCTTAGTATTTTCATTTCAGCGGCTGTTAGTTTACTCTTTAGCTTTTTGTTTAATATCCACGATTCACTGGTGTATATTAACACGGGTACAAAAACTGTGTTGTAAATTTTCACTTTTGTTTTTTACTCACTTCTCTCTTATTTATGAAGACCGATTTTAATGCACTGTATAGACGCGACACGTTTTTGATTCGGTTATTAATGTCTTTTTCCGCGTTTCCCTTAGCATCTATAAGTGATCCAAGATATTTTATGATTTCTTCCGGTTTTAACTCTTGTCCATCAATACTGATTTTCACGTCTCGATATCCTCTCGATATTATAATCATTTATGTTTTCTGGGTATTTATTTTCATACCTTATTCCTCAAGCACGGTTTTCCAAACCTTTATTGCTTCTCGTAATTCTCTTGCACTATTTGTCACTATCATTCTTCTTGGTCCGCACTGTATTTTTAGTATTTGTGTATATGTTTTTAACCGCTTTCATTAAATCCACAGACACCGCTCGATTTTTTAAAGCTTCCAATATCTACTTTCTGGATAAGATATCAAAAACCTTTTCTAAGTTAATTGCACATAGGTACACCTTTCCATCGCCTTTAAGAACTTTTTCCGAGATCTGCCTTATGCTAAATATCCAGTCCCACGTGCTTCTTCCCACTCTGAAACTAGCCCGACTCTAGTGTAATGTCGATTTCAAATCCCGTCGTAGACGTTGTTCTAAGATTCTTTTATACAATTTTCCTACCACTGACAATAGTGAAATTCCCCTGTAATTGCTGAAATTTGTGTCATCCCCCTTCTTTAGTAGTGGTATAATTGTTGCCAGTTTCCACTTCTCCGGGATTTGCTTTTTTTCCCATGCTGTGCTTATTATTGTATGTAGTTTATTTATGCCTGCCCTTCCCATATATTTCAGCATTTCCGACTTTATGCCGCCTTTCCCCGGAGCCTTACCGATCTTAAGTTTTTTTAGGGCTTGTATGACTTCTTCTAGTTGTATGTTTGTTTTTGTACTGTCTACTATTATGTTATTTTCACATTCTTCGCTTTCCATAGTTTGTTCCGTTAAGTTTTGGCATTCAAATAATTCACTGAAATGCTGGAACCATCTGTGTCTTGTTTGTTCATCTATAGTTATTACCGTTCCTTCCTTGCTTTTAATATACTGTTGTTTATTAGTTTTACCTTTCTTTAATGTTTGCAGCGTTCTGTGTAGCAATTTGGAGTTTTCTTGACCTTGTACTTCTATTTTCAACCCGAAGTCTTCCCATTACTTCAGTTTAGCTTCTTTTACTAACTTTTTGACTAGAATTCATTGCTGTTTATACTGCTGGTAGTCATAACTACTTTTTGACTGAAGATACTTCTTCCATAACTCCTTTTTCCTTTTTACTGTTTTTTTAATTTTACAATTCCACCACGGCGTGTTTCTCTTATCTTTGTATCGCACTACACCACATGCCCTTGTTGCTGCTCTAATTAGAATACTCTTAAACATTTCCCAGCTGTTTTCCAAAGCGTCGTTTAGGTTATTTCTCCAGTATTGCTGTATTTCTTTTTCAACTTCGTGTTGGTACGTTTTTCATATTTCCTCTAAACCAAGTTTATAACTCCTAATGTTTGTGAACTTTTTTATACATTCCCCTTGTCTTTGTATATCTCCTCTTTCTTCTTTTAACCTTGGTTCAACTAAAAAATGACCTGAACCTATTTCATACCCTTTATTTACTTTAATGTCTTTAATTGACTTGAGCTTTGTTCTCTTAATCAGTACTAGATCGATTATAGATCTTTCATTTCTGCTTTTAGTCTTTCTAATGTATTTATTGATGTCTTTGTGGATACGGAACCTATTTTCCACTATTAAATCATTTATAATACAGAAGTCAATAATTATGTTTCCGTTTGAGTTTTTCATCATTTAGCCGTACTTTCCAACCGTGGCTTCACAGCTTTTGACGACAATAAAAACTCTCCCGTTGAAGTCCCCGATAACTATAAAATTATCAGCTTCTTCGACTTCTTCTTGTAATTTTTCCCAAAAATGTTCCTTTATTTCTTTCTTGTCATTTTCATTTGGACCGTATGTGATTATAATAGCGCATACCTCCTTGTTACGGTGCTGTAATTGGATGCTCATTATTCTTTCTGTGACAAAATTCCAGTTTTTTATGCACCACATGGTATCCTTATGGATTAGACTTGCGATACCAGGTTTTGCCCACACCTGATTTTTAACCTCACGATACAGCAGAAGATGTCCATTTCCGATGTTACAATGTCCTCTCCCCTTCTTTTTAGTTTCCGTTAGTGCTAGTATTTGCATATTAATTTTTTCAAATTCCTCCAGCAGCTCGTCTTCTTTTCCGTTTATACTTTTGATATTCCAAGTCCCAATTTTCAATTCGTCGCCGTTTGTTTTCATATCCAATAAATTTATTTAATTCAATTTTAACTGTAGCTTTGATCCTTTCTGCATTTAAATTTGTAGTGTTTTCATTTCCAGTATTCTTTGCCGTTATAATCATCTTATTTTTGGTTTGTTTAGAGCTTGGTTTTAATTTCACTTGTACTTTTTTATTGACCTGATCACTCCCTTCCCATTTTCATCCCACGTATATTATTCTCCTTCGATATCGATCTTTCTGTATCCTATTGTCACGTGATAACCCTTTGTTTTTTCTTCTTTGGCTATTTTTCTAATATTCGATTGTATTTCTCTTTCATTGTGGGTGAGATCAGTTTCAGTATATACCTATGAGCCACTGAGCTTGGATTTATTTTTCATTATTTCATGGCTATTTTCCCAATTTTTCATTTCCACGATATTTATGGACTACCCGCTTTTGGTGCTAAATGAGGTTACATTTGTTATATCAACTTTTACCTGTGGCTTATCCTTAAAATACTGCTGGGCTGCTGTTTGTAATTATTTTCCATCAAATTTTACCCCTTTAACTAACACATTTTTTTTCTTCTATCTCTGTCTAAATTTTCCAACTTATCTTCTAGATTTTCAATTTTCGTTATGTGCTCTTTTTTTTATTTTTTCCATACTTCTCTCTTCATACTTCATACCAGTTCTTCTGTCAACTTCCTATTCTCTTCTGTGTTTTTTCTTATTTCTTCCATCATGTTTTTCATCATATCTTTTAATTCGCCCATCTCTATTTTTCTTTCAGTGTTTTGTTTCTGTAGGCGATCTTAGCACTTTTTTACTTTTACTGAATGCTGTTTGGTCTCCTTCTTCACTACTATTTAGGTCTCTGTATCTTTTACTAGCTCCGTACATCTATTACCAACAATTTAAGGTTTAAAGTCCGAGTTTACAACTTTTAAATTATTGTCTCACGCACCCACCTTTCTTTCCGCACATACATACATACATACATAAATTCTACAATGCCGAATGCGAATTCGTTTGAAATATAAATTTCCTGATAAATTTATAATGTTATTAAAGATTTACAATGTTCTTTAGATTATACAAAAGAAACAAAAGTATATTTTCTGTAAAATCTTAATCTTTATTTATTTACGGTAAAGGTAAACTGGTAAACACCTTTTTATATATAAGCAATAAATATAATATAATATTGTATAATATAAACCTTATTATATCACAAAAAACAATATAAACTGAATTAAACACTAAACGGTTCAAAAAAATTCTTATTTCTTATTTAGGGTAAAGCGGGGGAATAACGGCCAGTGGGGTAATGCCGGCCTGCAACTATTCCTAGTATAACCGTATATAACCGAGCGACGGGCTGGTTGGTAGCGGGATTTCAAGCACTACCGACTCAGACTTCAGTTTAATCCCAATCTGTGTGTATGTGCCGATGGTTATCGTGAACAAACGCATTTTGCTCGCGCTGTTATAAGAAACTGATATTGTCAAACGTAAGTATTGACGATTTGGTTACTAGTAATTGATGAACTAATATGTAAATTCATAGATTATTAAGTATATTACAATTATTGTAATATATTTTGGACATATAGTTGTAAGAAAAATACCAGCACAAGTAAATTAGTTTACGTCATTTTGGGGTTATACCGGCCACCGTAAATGGGGTAATGGCGGCTGTGGCCGGTATTACCCCACATACAAAATGTCACAAGCCATTTACCAACCTATTTTTTTGTAATTGCAGATGCCACGGCATTATAAAAGAAAAACAGAAAAAGCTTCCTGGCGAAAGGAGCATTTGCAAGAAGCACTACGTGCCATCCAAAATGGTGTGTCAGTAAGACAAGCAGCAGTAAGATTTGGGGTACCAAGATCCACCATACAAGACCGAATGAAAAATGACGCTGTTAATTCTGGACCTTCATTAGGACGTAAGCCAGTCTTTTCAAAAGAAGCCGAGAATGAACTAGCCGACGAAGTTAAAAAGTTGGCTAAACAGTTTTATGGTTTAACCCCCATTGAAGTGCGAAGATGCGCATATGCCTATGCAAAATTCAACAATATCAATGTCCCATTCAATCAAGAGAAAGAATTGGCTGGCAAGGACTGGGCGGCCGGATTTACGTCTAGACACAATATTGCGTTAAGAAAACCCGAAGGAACTAGCATTAACCGAATTAAAGTATTTAATCGCGAAGAGGTATCCATTTTTTTCAATAATTTATCTGGACTCATGGAAAAATATAAATTTGCACCTAATAAGATATACAATTGCAACGAAACTGGAGTTACCACGGTGCAGCGTCCACCTAAAATATTTACAGAGCGAGGGCAGAAACGGGTTGGTTTTGTCACAAGCTGGGAGCGGGGAAAAACAACTACAGCAATGTGTGCTTTCAACGCTTCGGGTACTTACATTCCGCCCATGTTCATATTTGCCCGCCAAAGAATGGCAGTACATCTTCAGCGAAATGGTCCTCCAGGTGCCATCTACGGATGCACAAAAAATGGATGGATTACAGAAGACTTATTTATTATGTGGCTAAAACATTTCCAGTTATTCATAAAATGTTCTGAAGATGATCCAGTTCTTTTGATTATGGATAACCATATCACTCATTGCACCTTATCAGCTTACAATTTTTACAAAGAAAATGGAATTGTAGTTTTGACAATTCCTCCACACTCATCCCACACCGCCTCCAGCCCTTGGATGTGACTTTCTATGCACCCTTAAAGGCAGTTTTTAATTCGGAATGTTCCAAATTCTTAACGAGTCATCCTGGGGAAAAAATTAATCCTGGAAATATTGCTGAGTTATTTAACCTGGCGTTCAGTACAGTAGCTACCCCGGAAAAGGCCATTAAATGCTTTAAAGAGACAGGATTATTTCCTTTTAATCCCGACGTATTTTCGAATGAAGACTTTGCTCCTGCAGTAGCCCTACAGCCTAGATTTGTTGAGCCGCCACACGAACCTCAAAAAGAAAATGAGACTAGAATTCCTGAAAAAAAGATTGTTCGGCATGAAAACACGGAACTGAACAGAAGTGTTGTAACGGTATAAATGGGTGGTAGAACGGGATTACAGATAAATTGGCCTTTTTGCCCCGACTAGCCAGCGTATGGGTGTAGGTCAGATGTTAAAAAAAAATTGCACATCCAGAATAGTAAATCTTACGTAAGTCACAATAGGGGATGGAGACGAAATCAATTCGGTTTGGGCGCCAGAATGTTTGGTAGTCAAAATAAGGGTCGTCGTGCCAAAATTACGAGTACATAGCGTGTCCAAACATACAAAAAACATACGCTTACCTATCCGCAATCAATCCCAGGTGTGCTGGACAGCAACTCAGCAAACTACCTGAAATCGGGCTTCAAAAAAAACACTACACGCTTGTCAAATAAAAGCGTGATAAACACTCAATAAGAATTACGTTAATACAACTCAGTGTAATAAATTAGGCATTAAACGATAATCAAAACAAAACAACAAAAAAAAAATAATAAGCTATAGAATGAACTCTAAACTGAATTAATATTCAACTAAAAATCAAATAAAATACTAAATATTAAGAACGCTATTACTCAAAAAGGAAAAAAAAATTACGTTACGTTATAACTTAATTACCGGTTAACTTGTAATTTGCAAAAAAAAAAACTCTTATGTAACACAAAAGGGTTTCCATAGAAATTAAACACATTTATAAAACCTAACAAACTATAATAAAATAATAAAAATGATAAATATAAAAAAAATGTAAACATACGATAATGCGTATAAGCAAAAAAATACAAATACTTAAAAGGCGACAGGATGTCTGATTTACGCCAGTCTAAATCCAGTCAAAATTCGTGGATAATATACCCACACTACAATAGGGTCGATTGCCCTTTAATACTAAAATAAAAAGTGTGAAGGCGGAGCGTCGAAACTAGAATTAATTACGCTAAACAAATTTAAACAACAACTTACTTTAACAAAAAAAAAATGACCCCGCTTTCAAACTTTCATAAACACAAAAAAAATAAATCGAAACACAAAAATCTTCAAAATTTTCAATAAAAAAACACAATATTATATTACCTTACGGTCTAGAATTACACCTCTTCTGTGTTACAATATAAGTGGAAGATAACCAGGTGGTCGGTTATGGCTATGACGGAAATGAACTCTCCCTGCTCTGGCAAAATGATGAATAAAATGTAGACTATTGTTCTATGATACACAAACAATTGTTGGACTGATTCGCGTTAAATTGTTATTGCATAAATTCAAAACTTCTTTTAAAATAAAAATAATTTGAGCGTTCACAATTACTTGATAACTTTTAGCTTTTAATTGGTTTTATTTCCACTAATAATCCAAAATGTTAATAACTTGATTTAATTAAATATAATTTTAATATATTGCGAAAGTTTCTTTATCTTTAAATACGCTTTGTACGGTAAACAAGAGGCACTTGGAAGAACGATGATTTTAAAATCCGCAGAAGCGATATGAACCAAAGAGGTCACTGAAGCACTATACAACACGACGATGTCCTCTAGGTAACTTTACGTAAAACCGAAATCGGCACTAGGTATAATCCTTTGGTGATGAACAATTTTAGTAAAATACCTTACACAGGTATTCTTCAGGAGTAGCTAAACTACCCTTACTATACAACAAATACGTTCGTTAAACACCACAAGGTCCCAAAACTTCAACGTTCTAAACCACCCCTTAAAGCGTAACACTAAACGGCAACGTATACTACTCGAAAGCACGATCAGTTTCAGAATCCCAAAAATTATTCACAAAAATCCATCTTTGATTTTGCATCCCACTACTCATAAAAAATCTTATCTAATTTAATTCCACCAATTAAAAAAACGGAAGGGGAAAATAAGGTACCCCGATACACAATTCGTTTCCGTCCGTAAGGACTCGGTAAATTTTCAAAAACTCAAACGTCAGCAAAAGTATCCTGTACAGCCTCTCTATGTTTACCTTAAAGTACGAACAATAAGGCCCACATGCAATCTCTATGACTCAAAACCAGCATATTCACTATTACACTGAACAACTATACTTAAGCGACTTTATGGCGCTAACATGACATCATACACAGATAAGTCCACACTATTTATTTAACGTACTTAATTTTCTATTATATTTTACGGAAATCAAACGAAATGAACCTTAATTAAACGTAGATACCACTATTTACAAATAAACGTTAATCAAACTTCTATAAACGGGAAATAATATGGAAAAACAACCTAAATTTCGGAACAATAATTTCACAAACAAAGAATCTAAAGCTCACCACACACCTCCCATCCCTAAAGGTCGCTACACACGTTAAAACAAATTCACTATAAAACTCAATTTGACAAAAAAAAATGTATATACGGAATCTAACTAAGTGCATAAGACTACAAACAAAATTACCCACTACGTATACAGGGTGTTCAAAATACCCTGACAGTGTTACTTTTAACATCATTCCTATCCCGTCTTGCTCGAATTCCAAAACCGGAAAGAAATGTAAAAAAACAACATTCCATTATTTTCACGTCAACACCGCTAAAAGAAGATTTGGAAAGAAAAGACAGAAATAAACAAAAAAGTAAAAAAAATATTATGACGGAAAAAAAGGATTCAACGATACTGAAACAGAAACCAGATCGTCAAAAAAAAGTTGTTAATTATAAAGAATTTGAGGGAGAAGACTGTGAAAATGACAATGACGATGACAGAGACTTAGATATGAATGAAGACATATGTATATTCTGTGGAGAATTTGGAAAAAATAATGAAATTTGGTTAAGATGTGTAATGTGTGACCAGTGGGCCCATAAGGCATGTACAGGTACAACAAAAGAGAAAAAGTTTATTTGCGATTTTTGTTTAAAGACGGTGGCATTACCCGCCAAGCTGGGTAATACCGGTGACAGTTTTATAAAATATGTTTTTGAAAATATGTTACACTTTTAAAATGTTTTTCAATTAAAATTAGTTAGAGAAATATATGTTCTTATTATTTTTTCATTTTCCCCCTGTTATAACTTACTAAAATAACTAACAACTTGACATTTTCCTTAGGGGGCCGTCATTCCCCCGCTTTACCCTAGTTCTTATTTTTTTGTCAGCATAAATCGACATTATACAAAAAGGCACAATGAAAGTGTCAATACAAATATATAAATACCTAAAAATTAATAATTCACTTGTTTGCATTTTACCGATAATGTCGTTACAGTCTAATTGTTGCGCACTATCGCTTTCAATGTAAAGCCGACAACTTTTGTTGAGTTAAACTGCTCCCTAAGTAATTTTTGACCATTTTGTGAGCAGAAAAGCTTCTTTCGCCGCTAGCATTACTAATTGGCATCGTTAGAAATATTTTTAATAAAATATCTATATTCAGAAATGTATTAAATATATTATTTTCTCTTATTAATTTAAACATTTCATTTATATTTGTTTTTTTTTCATTGATTTGGCCAAATATAAAAAATGTTTCATTTCATCGTCTGTATGTATTACCGAAATATCTGTTTTGTAAATTAACTTTAGTTCATTTAATTCAACGTCATTATTTAAATAGGAATCAAATTCAAAGAACATTGAAAATTTTTGTATATTTTTCTATATGATTCCGAACATACTTGTATTTGACTAATGATCGTATCACGAATAACAAAAAATATTTTTATACGAAAATGTTTTTCTTTTAATTGATCTTTTTGTAGTATTAGTATTGTATTCTTTATTATCTGCGAATAATAAAGCCTCTTTTTCGCATTCTTCGAAACTATTTCTTAAATTATTTATAAATTTTTCTAACGCAGAATGTATATCTTGTGTAATATTTAAAGTGGCACTAGGATCTTGAAATGACAAAGTGATGCATTAAAACGAGCTAAAATTTTATCCCATATTACAACAAATATGGTGAACTCAAATTAATTAATTTTATGTACCAAATTCTTTGCTTCTATTTGTGCAATTTGTTTTTGTGAATGATCATTAGACAAATTACTAACAGCTTTTTTAATTTTCACAAAACTTGTTTTGAGGGTTCTTATAGCGTCATGTCGGGATGACCATCTTGTAGTTGATAGTTTTTTGACTGTTAAATGAGATGTATTTTCAAAACTTTTTTCTAAGACAGCCCAACGATGAGTAGATGCAGACAAAAAAAAACATATATATTTTCAATCGGATCAAAAAAAATTGTTGATTCAGCAACATTCGGCTGCACTATTACCCCGACATTTTTGCAGCATTGTCATAACTTTGCCCCCTGCAATACTCCAATCCCAAAGATTCCATTTTTTCAACGATTACAGTTTCTAAATTTTTACCAGTATGCGAAAAAATTGGAATGCTCTCCAGGAATCATTCTACAATATCACCACTTGGAAGTAAATATCTTATAATGAGTGTTAATTGATCTACGTGAGATATATTAGGAGTAGAATCAACAATGAGTGAAAAATACCTCGCCTGCTTCATTTCATTGATGAATACTGACCCCAGTTTATTGCACATACGAATTATAAATTCATCACATATTGTAGCTGAAAGAAATAACTGATTTTTCCCTTTCCAGGATTACCAAGATGCTTTGTAATAAAAGGGTCAAACTCACTAAAGTACTCCAGAGATCCTAAACAGTTGCCATTATGTTTAGAAAATATGTGTTCATGGTTACCTCGGAATGCGAATCCATGTCTTGGTAGGTATTTAATTGTTGATACTATGCGTTTTAATACATCACGCCAATATTTTTTCTGATTTTCGTAAGTAATTAAAATGCTGGTATCAATTTTACCTTCAATTCGAGACCGGATAACAAATGTGCACGTTGAAGTCATGTGCTCTTTGGAATGTTCGTGTTCTGATATGCAAAAATGTACATTTTTCCAGTCATCAAATCCGTCTGTTAAACTATTAGTCGTTTTTCCAAAAAGTTTGCATACATAACAATATAATTTTTGAGATGTTGATGAATAAATCAACCAACCTCTATTCATTATTTCTTTGTTTGTTAATTGCCGTTTATATACCGAGTCATGAATTTTCCGGTATCGAGTAGTATCAGCTTCTTTGCATAATTTCCGTGAAGTATCCAAATTTCCAATAATTTGGTTAGGAGGATTTTGTATAAAATACTCTTGCATGTCATTTATAATTTTCTAAGGCCAGTGTGCTATGTCATTGGAATACGGTAAAATATTTGCTTCAATTACATTTGTAGTATGTACAGGCTGTCCCAAATTCGAGGGCAAGCATGGGGATCTCGCTTTTATAAGAGATAGGATGTAGGTTTAAATTCGGCACTTTTGCTAAATTCGATGCCGAGTAATAATCTGAAAAGAAATTTGAGCTAACTCGAATGGATTTGGTTTTATGCTCAAAAAACTAAAAATTTCGATTTTCGTTTTCGCGTTTACCTTATTATTAGGAATTTTCAAAATTCCATTAAACATTATTAAGGCACCTTTTTACGCACAATACTAATACGGTATTATAAATATTATGTGACGTTTCGTTTATTCTGAACCATCATCAGGTTTATTTTTTCTTATGGGGGTTAAGATATATTTTTATGTCGTTGGATGGAGAATGTTATGGTGATTTTAGCAATATATAACACTGTGCGAACTAAAATAATGAGAAAAATACGAAGAACAAGATTCCGCCTTGGATCCAGCAAGGAATAATTACAGTAGTTCTACTTATTTAATTTGTTAAACTCGTTAGAACATCCAAAAAAATATAAAAACATTTAAACAATTTAAAAAAAAAACATTAACAAACAACTCAAACAAGTATGTCTATGTGACACGGTCATAATAGCGACAACGCAAATTTATCGATAGGTAACAACAAAATAATTACACAGACAAACAAATAAAAATTATTATAATAAATGTTTGAACAAGTTTCCTCCTTCTTGAATACAGTAACTAATTCTTCTTCTACAATTGTTTACGCTTCTTTAAATGGTTCGCCTGGGAATTTGACGAAGTTCATTAACAACACTATTCTGGAGTTCTTCTATATTTTGCGGTAGCGTCTCATAAATCATATTTTTTAAATAGCCCCAGAGGAAGTAATCTAAAGGGGTTAAATCTGGACTTCTTGCTGGCCACCTAAGTGGTCCCCTATTTCCCATCCATTTATCAGGAAATTCGCCGTTAAGATATTCACTTATTATCGCAGCATTATGAGGAGGAGCTCCGTCCATTTGCCACCAGAGAGTCCATCTTTCGTTTAGCGGAACATCATCCAAAAGGTCTGATATTTCGTGTGTTAGAAATGCGAGGTAGCGTTGAGACGTTAGGATACCTTCGTAAATAATTGGCCCAAGGAGCTTATCCTTCCAGATTCCAACCCACACATTAAAGGACCGGTGGCCTTGTCCTCGCATTTGCCTGTTAATTCGTGGATTTTCAACGGACCAGTAGTGCTCGTTATTACGATTAAACATTCCATTAATCGAAAAATTGCACTCATCCGTCCAAATTATTTGATTGAGAAAGTTGCGATTTTCCAGCATTTTGGTATTAAGTTGGTTACAAAATCCAACGTCTCATATCGTCCCCAGGCCGAAGAGTTTGACTAACGTAACTTAAATGGTTTATAACGGTGTTGTTTTAACACTCGCCAAACTGTCGTTTTGGCACTTCAATAGTTTGCTCTATTTCTCTGGTAGATGTTGAAGGATTTTCTTGAACCTAAGATGGATAACATAAAGTCATAACTCTAAAACAATGTCTGCTGAAATTAGCAGTGAAGTGAGTGGAAATTCTTATAATTAGTATAATACTAACAAATAGTACCTGATGTAATATTTCTTCCGGCATCTCTGTCTAGTCTGCTACCATATGCATTTCGAGGTTTCTGAAAACATCCAAATTCTAAAAATTTTGGTCTAATTTTAAAAATATCTCTGGTTTGGTTGCCCTCCGGATATTCCTCTAAATATCTTTGTTCTGCTCTGACACTATTTCTGTTGCAGCTATAAAATATCCTTATCATGTCTCGTTTTCTGAATTTGAAAACATTCTAAAGAAAATTGCAAATTTTAAAGCACTAACACGAAGGATCTTGCAGTTATTGCCCTTTTTACAATTAGAAAATGACATGACAAAAGCCAACTCCTGAGTTTTGTTTGATTCATGGGTATCGTGATAATGTAATATTTTTTAATTTAAGAGTATTTTAGTTCGCAGTCGATCAAACCATGAAGTGTTATATATTGCTAAAATCAGCATAACATTCTCCATCCAACACCATAAAAATATGTCTTAACCCCGACAAGAAAAAATAATCCTGATGATGGTTCAGAATAAACAAAACGGCGCATAATATTTTTAATACCGTATTAGTATCGTGCGTAAAAAGTTGCCTTAATAATGTTTAATCGAATTTTGAAAATTCCTAATAATAAAGTAGCCAAACGCGAAAAACAAAAATCGAAATTTTTAGTTTTTTGAGCATAAAACCAAATCCATCCGAGTTAGCTCAAATTTCTTTTCAGATTATTACTCGGCTTCGAATTTATCAAAAGTGCCGAATTTAAACCTATACCCTATCTCTTATAATAAGCGAGATCCCCGTGCTTGCCCTCGAATTTGGGACAGCCTGTACATCTACATCAGGTAACTCGTCTGAAAATGCTTCTTCATTGACTCGTTTATTTATTTGTTTATTGATATTTTCATCATTGTAAATCTCACGATTATCAATTTCCATGTCTAAATGTTCTGTTGTTTCGCTCGATGTACTTTCTGTTGCTGTTGATGGAAGTATGAATGTTTTCATAAAATTGTATAGTTTTTTGTTGTCTAATTCTTTTTTAAACTTTCACTTGATTGGTGTTTATAAGACATTTTAGTGGGATTCTCTATTCTATAACAATGAAAATGAATAATTAAAATATTTAATTTTTAATGCCGTGTTAATATATGCGACTGTGATAAGCGTATGTCGACACCTTATATAATGTTCTAACGTTCCCCATTTTGACGTTGTGTTTTGATTGTTGGGTTATTTCCCTTTTATACGTTTTACTTCATATATTACATAAAAAAACATTTTTTTCTTCAGACGTCAATAAAAGATGACATATTAAACTTCATCTGACAACTTTAAAGTTTGACATTTTCACCGGCGACTGCAAAAGTCTTTTACATCCCCTCTCAACGGATGCAAAAGTAATGTAAGTTAATAACTCAAAAACAATTTGGAAAACAACGAAAACAAATTTATTGTTTAGAGTTATAAAGAATAAAAGTACAATGATTAAAACTAACATTTTCTCCAAAGTAAAATCCGGCAGAGGTAACAGTGGAGGTCTCGCTGCGTTCTAAGAAAATGGTCTTTATTTCCTCCTCTTCTACATGAACTTCTGTACTCGTAGCGCTTGCACTGGGTGCAAAAATTTTCAAGGCTGCCTCTTTTTTGTTGCTAGTGTGTTCAATATATCGCTCAGCTACACTGCTGGATTTCCAGCCACCGTGGCGCTTCAAGCACATTAAATCTGCGCCCGTGTATTCTGTATAGTTCGGTAATTTTAAGAAAAAAGCTACCTCCCTAGGAACACTACTTATTTTACGGATTCCCATCACCCCACTCGTCTTGAATCGTTAGAGACAGGTCGACCAGTAATTACAGGGTAATTAAGAACCCGCCTTAATTACTTAATTATCGAGAGCCGTGCGCGTACGGAATTCTTCGACCGCTTTCACTTAATTAGTGGTCACTGTTACACACCACTAATAAAAGAAAGCGATTAAATAAAACATTCCTTATCAGGAATAGAGGACCGTCGTCGAACCGCATAAACCAGCAGCACAGTAGAAGTAAGAAGAACGCCTAGGACGAACTACGTGGAAAAAAGCATCCAGGACTAACCGCAAGAAGTCAACACAAGAGAACACCAGGATCCTAACCGAGATACACTAAGAGGAAGCAGCAGGGTAAATTTAATTTCCTACACTTTATACCTTTCATAACTAACAAAGCCCTCCATCTTCTACCGGACCCTCAACACTAAGCCTTCATCAGCGGGGTGTGAGGCTGCACCTCGGTGCACCACCCAATTCCTAAACTAACCCGCCATAGTAAAGCATGGCAAACCCGCTCCTCCTAGTCCCCTTCCCCTGAACCCGACAGTGACGAACCCGACGGTGACTTACGCTGCCGTAGCTTTGCTACCGGCTGTACCGGCTAGGACTACGACAACGACGACAATGACTAAGACGATGACGCCACCCGTAACCGCCACACCCACCTTATCCATATCCTCGTCATCCGACTCTACCATGACACCCCCTAAATCCCGTTATTGCTTACGCAATATTCCTAAAACCGGCCCTTCCCACACACACCCGACCAGATCCCAAACCCCTCTCCTTGTCGTACGTCATCCGCGAGGTTGACCTCGACATTACCCAGGAAGAAATTTTACAGGCCATCGATCTCTCTCACGTTACCAAGGCCATCCGTATAGTTTCCAGAGCCACGAACCGACCCACCAGCTTTGTCAGAATCCTGACCCAATACAAATCCTCCATCGATTTCCTTCTCCACAACGGCGTCTGTATGTTCGGCAGACGCTACCTGTGCGAACTTCCTCACTCCCCCAATCCCATACCCAAGTACTGCTCCACCTGTATCCAGGTGGGCCACCTAGCAGTCGAGTGTCCCACCCGATCCCTTAAGTGCCCCTCCTGTGGCGGTAGCCATAAATCCCAAGCCTGCCCTTCCTTAGCCACGCCAAAGTGTAACAACTGCGGCGGCTCCCACCCAACTTACAGTTTCGACTGTGAGAAACGGCGGGAGATCCCTTCCTCTCCTTCCGAAGTAACCCCCCTCTTCAAGCTGGAAACAGCATCCACCACCTCCTCCGATCCTGATGACGGTGACCACGAGGACTTACTCAGGATCAATACCTTCTTGAAAGCCCTCACATTTACTCTGTTCACTATCTTCCCTGATAGGCGCGAGCTTATCACGAAGAGGTGGGACTACGTAGCCAGGGAGTTCCTAGCCAGGCGATTGTACTGCGCATGGAGCGGTACAAAAGTCGGGTTTAGAATCCCTACTACAACCGGAGTAAATTCCTAAACCCTTCTATCCACCCTCGAAATTCCCTTCCTTACCCGCAGCATCAATGGAACTAACAATTGGAACCGTAAACGCAGGTGGCGTTCGACGTAAACGCCACCTCATTAAAACTTACTACAAACAGACAGAATACAGCTGCTAGCGATAACGGAAACAAAACTGGCCAACAGGGGCACCCTAATTATATCACACTACAATACCTACCTTCACAAAAACCCCAACAGAGGCAAACGTGGCACAGCACTCCTGATCCACTCCAAATACCCATCCTCTCCCCACACCTTGCCGCCGCACCTACAACACCTCGAGTGTGAAGCCGCGAAGGTCCACCTGCCTTCAGCACCTATAATAGTATTTTGCTATTACAACCCTCCAAGCAATATCCTCTCCTCGCCTCTACTACAATACATAGCCAGCTTCCCCAACGCAGTGCTCCTCGGAGACCTCAACGCAAGACATACACAATTCGGAAACACAACTGATAACCCCAACGGACGAAAACTAATAAACGAATTACTAACACTACCATTAATACGAATACGAAACATTCATCCCACGTTCATTGGACGAATTGCTCAATACTTTGACAACTGCCACATAGGTACGACAATTACATCCGACCACCTCTCCCTATTAGTCAATACATCCTTAGGCCCCCCAATTCCCCAAACACAAACCACCATTACAAGACGAAACTTCCACAACACGCAGACTGGAATGTGTTCCGGGAACACATCTCCAATAACCTTCCTGACTTTCCCATAGACACCACAGAGGACATAGGCAGAACCATACACCACCTAAATCACCTCATCAACGACGCCGCCAACACAGCAATCCCAACAAAAACAATCAACATTAACCGTCAACCACTCCCGCCACGAATAGTCCTACTGATTAAAGAAAAACGGCGGATATACCGTCGATTCCTTAAAAACAAAGACCCTGCACTTAAAACTGAATTTAACAGACTAAACGTGACGATTAGACTAGAGACAAACAGATTCACCCAAGAAAACTGGATGAAAGAAACAGAAAAACTTGACTACTGAAACGGCCCGAAATTTTGGCATAAATTCAAAGTCCTGACACGACAAAAAACCAAACCCAGAAGCGACCTAATCAACCCTCAAGCTAAACTCACAGCTTCTGATCAGGAGAAAGCCGACTTGTATGGTCTTCACCTGCAATCCATACTCTACCCCCGACGATCCATCGTTTAACAACGATCTCAAAACTCGGCTTGAGCAAAACCTGGAGGTGTTCAAATTACAAACCCTAAACGAACGACCACAGGAACTCCAAGACAACGACCCCTTCCTTAGCCCTATCTCACCTAACCTAGTACTACAAACACTCAAAAAAAGGAAGAAATTCCGCCCCAAGACAAGACGGACTCAAACCTACAGTTTCGCCACAAAAAGTGTCACTTTAGCTCCTTATAAAATAATATACTATTTTTTTCAAAACTACATTACCGATAAACGTTGTAGAAAGAGGTAAATATAATTTTGTATATACATATATGTGAATTTTAAATATAAACATAATTTGTTTTTGAGGTTAAGATGCTTTGTAATAATTATAAACATCTAAAGTTACAAGTTCAACAAGTAATTATGAATGTTCTTCATTATTTTGATGACTATTGGATAAAATTACTTTATACTTTATTGTATAATACAACTGACATACACAATGTTTTAAGCAATACTTTGAGGTACTAATAACTAGTCTGATTTTTATGAGCATTGTGCCATTACTCACGAACTGAATAATTCCTCATTCAAGAAATAAATAAATTAATCAATGTTGCTATACCTGAAATCCGATGTTTAACTTTTCAAAATAAAATTAAGACAGGTGACAGGGCCTTTTGTATAAGCGGGTCTTAGGCCGTGGCCTCGCTGGCCTAGGCGGAAAAACGGGCCTGAGAATGAAAGAAACTACACAAAAACCGTCATTTCGGTAACAATATTTAAATATGAATATTTTTAAAAAACTGCATAGGAGTTAGGTTTAGTATTCTTTAGAATATTGTAAATGAAGACTACTTAACAGAAAGTGACAAAAATACACAAATCTTTCCTTAAATTACATATTTTATTATAAATAACCTAACAATTTATGAAAAAAAAAAACGCTACTAGTACCTAATTTTTTTGATAAAAATAATTTCTATTTGCTTTAGAATATCTCACTGGATCATATGTTACTAAAAACTTCTATTTTTATATCAGTATTATTACAAATACTGATGTGGCATTAATTTTTATGACCGTTACCGAAATGATGTTTTTGTTACCGAAATGACGCTTGTATGTTTTTTTGGTGTACATTTTAAATAAAAACTCGGTCAGCCAAATTATGGTCATATTAAAAAAAATGAAATAGAACATTCTAAAAAAAACTTAAACGTCAAAAATACTTTCTAATGCAATACGATTTGCTGATTTGGCAAGCAGGTTGGACAATAGAATGTATGTCTATTATTTCTATTCAGATTCTGTTTATAAATACATCTAATAGGATAAGTTCTAGCGCATTTATAACATTTTATTCCTTCGCTCATAATAATTATTTTAAAAGTACAAACATGTCAGAGTCCTTGCGTGGCCTTTTTGTTATGTTCAAATGGCTTTAATATTATACTTGAAATAATATTAATATTTGGAGTTGAAGGTTTTGGTTGTTCTTGTATGCTATCATGATGACCTATGATACTAAACTTAAGGAAAATTACGTTTAAAATAATTTTGGAAAAATTTAAAGATTTTAAAGGATACCTGTAATATTGTGATTTTTTTCAAGCCTAATTGATTCCTGAGATGTTGAAGATGGATGTAAACTTCGATGATTATCAACTTTAATTTATTTTGTATCTCTTTACCATCTTGTTTCAAATCTAAGTTTGTATTTAAGGAAAACATAATAAATACAATGACTTTGTAACTATATAAATTTTTTAAAAAGGATACTTTTACGTTTTACAGGAAATGAGGTATGATGGGTTTAACTTGAAGTAAATACACGGCTCATCAAATTTGCAGACAAAGCAGCTTAAACTCCGTAGAGATAATGTGTTTGCATTTTCTTTGGTCCACGTAACTTGGTGAGCTGACATAATGTATATTTTTGTTCAAATTTCTTTTTGAAGTTTTAATGTGTTTATCTGATACTTCCCAAATTTTTACTGAACTTTGTTGCAGTTGATGTACAAAATCTCTAGCATTAGTAATATCATTCTCTTGCAAAACAAATGCATCTGATTTTCTTCTTAAAGATCCTCCCTCACCATCCATAGGAGCTTTACCGTGTCCGCTTTCACTGTAATTCCAGGACATGGACTTTATGTTTTTAAAATACTGTGGTATTTTTTCGCACAACATGAAAAGGTTGGTCCAATTTTTATATAGTGATGTGGGACCATCTGATTGAAAATGTAGTTCAGTAATGTTTGGAAAAGTATTTGCCAGATCCAATAAAATACCATCTAAATGAGTTCACACTGTATAGTGCTGGTGGTCCAAATTATCACTTACTGAGCAAAAGCTTTGATTTTTAACCAGAGTTTTCTTCATTGCATGCCCGTATGGAGCGAAATTTTTGCTTTTTGGAAGCGCCAAAGTGGATTGATTTACTCTCAGGTTTATACTTGCCGAAATGTCTATTTGTACCAAGATATCGTTCGATTGTAAAGATTGCTTTTTTAGACATTTCTTGTTGCTGACATCCCAAGTTCTTCTATTGTTACAAAATTTTCTGTTTTTATGGTTTTTCTAATAATTGTGAATTCACCCTTTACCTCTCTCTTTTCAGTTACAGATTGCCACCGTTTGACTGCTATTTGTTTAGTGGTTAGTTCTTTCTCATGATATTTTAACGAAATCTTGCAATTAATGCACTTTGTACACTTCCTTAGCATGCAATCTAAAGCATTGCAAACCATTAATGGTATAAGCTTATCTGGATTACATACCTCTATAACTTTTGCATTAGCACATAGCCTTTGCATGTTAGAGTGCTTGACGCATGTATAAGTATCTCTGTTACTAATTTTTTCAATTGTTGCGCTGTCTTTTCTTGCGGTCATATTGAGATAAGTTGCATTTTTTTTTGCATTTTGTATGTAAGCATATCTGTTTTACCCATCATTCGATATTTTTTAATTATATTTCCACCAACAAATTTCAAAAAATATTTTTTTTCTCTTTGAGTTTTAATAATTTTCGAGTTTTGTGTCAATTGTTCTTTAAGTACTTCACCAAAGACCAACTGTTTTTTAACTTCAGTAGGAATACTTATATTTGTAGTCAATTTATTAACTCGGGTTTTTGGTAAATTACTATCTGTAATTTTTTTGTGTTTTTTCCTAATTTATTTTTTTTCTATTTAACTATTTTTTAGTTGCGGCTAGCTTTTTAATAAGACATCTTATTTCCTCTTCTGCTTCTCTTAATTTTATGTAGCAGCTCGCTTTACCATTTTTACTTTTTTTTCGCTTGAAACATTTTTGGTCAATTTTTTGTTTTTCAAAATTAGATTATCATCAAAATTAGGTAAACTGTTTTCTGGGCGATCCTCTGGAACGTTAACGGCAGTGTCACTTGATGGTGGAGAATTTTGTTGAATAAATTCTTGTCTTTCTTTGGATTTTCTTTCTGGACCAATATCTTGCACTTTTTTTTTCCATTCATTTCTTTTTATTTTCTTATTTTTCGGCGTCATATCACCGATGTATTCTATCATATTTTTCTCTTTTTTTAAACGATATCTTTCTCTATCTTTCCCCCTTTTTTCTTCAAGCTTTTCCAGGGTCATTTTAGAGCTGTATTTTTGAGCACGTTTTCTAGTATCTTCTCTATTCTTATCTGTAAATGCTTTTTTTTGACGTCATTTTAGTGTTATATTTTACCGTTTGCATTGTTATTATTTTTGTGTCAATTCGGTTTTTTTCTTTGTGTCTATATTTTTAAATTCAATCGTTTGTTTATTTTGAATTTTGCAACTTTTGGTCTTTCCTTTCATTTTGCTCTTGTTATTTATTATATCATTAATTCAAGTTATCCATGCCGGGTGCTTATTTTTTTTTAGCCTTCTTTTTGTCGAGTCTTCTTTGACATTTTTTCGTAGGCATTATTTTTGTCTTTCGCTAGTTTTTCTTTCAATAGTTGTAACCTTTCGATATCCATTATAACAAAGGATCTAAAGGGGAGTTTAACCTAAAAAATACGTTTGGAAAGTGATTTGCATCGTGTGGCCAGTTATTTTTATGTTATATCTGTGCATTATCATTTAGTGCGTCATTTCGGTAACAAATAATCATTTCGTTAACGGATCGAAATGACGATACCGAAATGACAAAATATGCTTTTTAAACACATACTGAACTCTATGAAAACTGCATGAAAATACTTTTTGTTAGGCTTTATAGTATTTCTAAAACATTAAAATAATAATTATTAATTTTAATTGAAGAAGGGAATAAAACGTGAAAATAATGCGTTACAGAGATGGCCAATAGAGAAGGCATTTGTACTTTTTGCTGTATTTGTTACTTATTTTAAGACACCAAATATAGATAAAAACTGCTGTAACTTTAACGTGCCCTTCAGTAGGCGAACATCTTTATGAGGTTACGTTGACTTTGTTTGGGTCAGTAATGGAGATATCTTTCTCTAAAGGTCGCGTTACCGAATTTATGGAAGCACTTTGGGACATCATTTCCACGCCCATATTTATAAAACGACAATAATTTGTAAACTATTTTATTTAGATTTTATAAATAAACACTTCAACAATTTTGAATATATTTCTAAAGGTTTATTACTTAAAAAATAATTATACAGCGTTTTGAAAACGAATTTTTATATTTGGGACAGTCACCGAAATGACGTTTTGGGGTCAAAAAATAAAAATTAAATATTTTGAGTGTGCTTAGAGCTAAAAAGAAAAAAATAGATTTCAAATCTGGTTTCTTCTAAATGATGCCTTTTGAATTACATGGGTAAGCTAAACACTGTATGACTTGCAGCCTCGGACATCAAATTGTCCGTGGTGTTACGTCAAAGCTCTCATATAAATGACAGCGAATCGTTAGTGGATTCCTTCATAAATTTAATTTACACTGATATTAGGTTTATTGACTTATTAATAAGGGTTTTGAGGTTAAAGAGAAAAAATCTCACCTAAATAATGAGATTTACATAAAATGAGAAATTTTTGGAATATGCACTTGCAGTACAGCCTTTAGTAAATAACGCATTCCAGTTTTTGTAACGGGAATGACATAATCTTTTGTGGGTACTCGATTCAAATGAAAATTCTTTATCAATATGGTAGAAAGTTTGTGTATCATAAAATTAACTGCAAGTGAGTTATTTTGAAAATTGTCAAACAATTTGCAAAAACCCGTGTTAAAACGTGGAAATTTTTATCGATTAAGCAGATTGTGAACCAGAAACATTTTTAGAGAATAAATTATTAAGCTAACTGCTCAAAATATCTCCCATTTTGTAATAAGCATTTTCTTGTGCGATAACGCCTTGTAGCATTTCTGGACTAATTCCAAAAAAGATAGGCCTATTTCCTCCATCATGTCTTGTCTCGTTGTTACAACCTCTCAGTGCGATTGAGGTTTAACTTTTCCCTAGAACAAAAAATGCATAGGTGTCAAGTCAGGGGATCTTGCTGTACCGTCCAACACATTTTTCTGGAAAACGTTCTTTAAGGTGTTGTCTAACTTGAAAACTAAATTTGCTGCAGCTCGATTGCTTTGTAGTCACATAGCTGGTTTGTTTCGGAAGGTATCGAATTGAACGTGGTACATCTTGACAAAAAAATTGCAAAAATATAAGCCCTGTCAAACTGCCTTAAAAAATATGGGCCAATAACGTAATCATCTGTTATTCCAATCCATAAATTCAATGTTGGTGTATGTCGATAGTTGCAACTTAAACAATTTTTGGATCTTGGGGGTCGTAATAATGAAAATTATGACGTTCACAAAGCCACTTGCGGAATGTAGATTAACCAGTACATAAATACGTATACGAAAAAATGACCTCTAGGAACACATTGGGCGCGTACGAAAATTTAAAGTAACGAACCAATGTGAGGTTAATTAAGAGATAAGAGAGATGAAATTGAAGATGGCGAGCACTGAAGATGCTTATCTCAGTCTAGTCAGAGTAGCCAACGAATATAGGAGCACTGAATGCTGAATTAGTGAATTACGTTCTGTGCCATGATAAATGAACTTTCGATAAAGGTAGTTTCCTATCAACCCTTCAAGGGGGATATTGAAATTGTTAGACTATCGCGCACAAGTCCTATTGTTACGTACCCTACGTCCTTAGTGGACACCGTTGAGGAATCCTTGGTAGAGGGTAGTGTTTGAATATAGTGCTGCTTTTACCCTCGGATATATACGCCTAGTACGGGTTAGTAAAGAGTGTTAAATTTACGAACCTTGGGAATCAGTAGACTCATGTCTAGCTCAAGAAACAAAAGTCTCGCTGTAAATAAATAAGCTTCGCACAGTAATAGTTTACGTACTAGCAATTGTACATATTTAAATTAAAGTTAATTAACACCGTTAAATATAAACTTTAGTGTATCTTATAATAATGAAATATCAATCAAACACTATACTTAGATATAAGCAAGCTTCCTAAATTCACAAGGTGGTTTATCCATTGGAAAGTTTTCGAGTGTGGTTGCGACGACGGGCACATCATTGAAGCAGCTGCAGAGGCCACCCTCTGGGGTTACACACTCTACCGTATCAAGAAATTAAGGGGAGATTTGTGGAGGCTGAATTGTTGCTGAAGCCGATTCACAATTTAAAGGTGACCGCGTGACATCCTAATATCGCTAAAAAATTTTCAAAATTTTTATTTGCTCAATCGCTTTAAAATGTTCGAAAAGGTCCAAAAATAAAATTTGAGCAAAAAAATCTTGTCTGTACCAGTCTGTGTCTGTGTACTCTATAACTTTCGAACGACTTAACGTATCAACTTGAAATTTGGTACACATACAGATGTTAACTATCCAAAGCGACTGATTTTTGGGGTCAGTGGGGTATGGGAAAGGGGTAAAATCGCAAATCTTTATTTTTTTAGATTTTTTCCTTTTAATATGTGATTAGTAATATAATTGTGAGTATTTTTTGAACCTATCATTTTTTTGTGCAACAAACGGTTTACAAGATGTGAAAATACCATTAGATAGCAAATAAAATTTCTCACAAAAAGTGTTATTGCAAGTTTTTCGAAAATGTTGTTATTTTCCAAATATTTCCAAAAAATTCTAATTTGGAACCCGCCACACGATTTTTTTGAAATTGGTATGAGATAGAAAATCAAATGTCTGATTTGTAATTTTTTTGTAAAGTTAATCGTGTTCAAGTTATTTACAAAAAACAATTTTTGATGTGGAATTATTGATACAATTTGCAGCGGTTTTTCTATTTGCGAACGGTTAAATACGCTTTCATTGAAAGTTGATTTTCTAGACCAACATTGATTAATTTTGTTAAAGCATATCCATCAAATTAAATGAGGTTTATTGTATGTAGTGTTGATCCATTTTGTATCGAAATTTTGTACTACAGAAGCGTTAAACGTTGAAACGCTTAACATTGGCTATAATCTTTTTTTTTTTGTTTTAAATGTAAGTTCACAATAGTTTATTAATTGAATAAATTGGAGCTAGCTAGTCTCAATCCGACTTAAACAGAGTTTAATAATTTAGTTATTGATGTAGCTCCGTAAGATTTCGTGGTGTATTTATGTTGATGTGATAACAATATAGGTATCTAGGTTAATGCTCTAAGAGTGTTTTTTTATATAATCAGTCGTGACCCTAATTTCTTACTATGGCGTTTTAATTATTTGCGTTTTACCTGCTTGTGTTTTTTTAAACATGAGATAATATATCTAACGTAATAATTTTTGAGTAACATAGTAGTTTGCGGAAAGGCGTTGATTGCCAGTAACAATGACCGAAAGTTTATAAATCGTTTAGGTTCATTTAAATGTAACAATTAGACAGAGAGATGCGGTAATGCATATTTTTATAATGTTGTTTTTTATGAGTTGATTGGTATCATTTCAATTGGTTGTAAGTTATAATATTAAAATATAATGTAACGTAGCGGTAAAGAAAAGAAATCTAAAAACGATCGATTGAGTTGTTTGACGCAGGATATTATTTTACGGACTCACGCAAACATCATTTTGTAGCCTTCGTAATGGGGTATTACTACCCCGATTAGGATATTTGAAACGCCCTGGCGCCCATTATGTTATGACAACCTCTATTGTGACTCGTATGCAAAGCTACCCTTACTTACGCTAGAAAAGATGATATCCCCACCCCCCACCCTTTAGCTTCCGGCACCCCTTATTTTATCTCTTACCCCGTTCTACTGCCGATTTTGGCCGTAACATATAATGCCATATAGGTTTGTGATGTGAAAATAAACTTTTATATGTATCGCATTACAAATTACTTATTTTTGCAAAAATTACAATTTGAGTGTGACTACTAGTGGTTTCCACATATTGCTTTAAAACTGAAATGAAGCTGTACGTTTCATAAAATCCATGAAAAATTTATAGCCTTCCTGGAGTACAAAATGCACTATTTACACCATGTAGTGTTTCTGCAAATATTAGAACATCACTGTTTCTTATTCTGTATTATAAGTATTTTGTAACTGTGGTTTCATATTAGTTCAGTTGATCGGCCGATTTCCAAAGTTTTTGCTTTTTGAGTGCGACGTTTCGTAAGCGGACTCTGACATCGACTCATTTGCTGGTGATTGCACTTCTTCTTTTATTCGTCTAAGTACGCTATTGCTGCATGCACAAAGGCGATGTGAATTAATGGTCGACACTTCGGAAGCTGAAATTACGCGGATAAATCAATTTTTAGTCGAACTACAAAATTTTAAATCGGACATGGAACAAAAATGAAAAAGGGTAAGCGTATTACATTTTCTGAATCAGTTGCTTCATCAATAGTGGGCCCTTCTGCTAATTCTATGGTGCACGGCGAACAGGAACCAATGGATGTAGAACCACCTTTATTTTCATCTAATGAGGATGCTGATGTGCTTCAGGGTACTCCACCTTCTTCTTTTACTTCTTCCTTAAGTCACTTTTCTATAACTAAATTGGGTTTATCATTCTCTGGTGACAGTACTTCTTTATTTGACTTTCTGCTGTATCGTGCTCGTAAACACTTTCCTTGAAACCGAATTTCTACCTTTGGATTATGATGAAAGGTTACCGGATCAGATTAGTTCTAGAACTATTGGTTCTTCGGAAACCATAAGTGTTTATGTAGCTGTCATGCAGAGCCTTTTTCAACGACTTTCTATTCCATTTCCTGACCATAAACAATTATATTACGTACGCCGTAACCTAGCGCCATTTTACCAGAATGCTGGTAACTGGTAACTGATGTGTCTACGCTTTCACAACTAATAGTCTTAGGAAAAAAGATCGAACAAAATAAATACTTTATGGAGTCTTTTAGACATCCACCTTAAAAAAAAACTTTTGGAACCTGGTTTAGCTTACATCGATTCACCTACTGACTTTTCTAATCCTTCTACTTCTTCTCGACCACCATCGAGAAAACCAGGTACTACTACTGTTATTAAACCTTCTCAATCTAATAGCGTACCTTAAAATGCTGTTACTCTTCGCTGCTGGAATTGCTCTAGGAGTGGACATACTTCACCACGTTGTCCACATCCACAAAATAATTGTTATGGCTGTGGTAAGCTCGGTTTTACAAAAACTGTTTGCTCACTATGTGTATCTAGACCTTTAAGCTAACTAATGAATCTTCTAACCAAGGAGAGGATTCTATCTTATCCATAATCTCGGAAACTGCTTTTTCTGATTCTCGTCGTATCCTTCTTGACTATATCTTCACTAGTCTCCGTAATGATGAACGACCATATCTTAATGTCAAAATTTTCGTTATACTTTTTAGGGTCTTTTGGACTCTGGGGTTTCTCGCAATATTTTAGGAAATTTGGGTTGGAAAATACTACAACGCTTAGGTCTATCTTTATCTGTGGGTTCGTTGTCTGCATGTACTCTTGCAAATGGTAACACTTGCAATATTTTAGGTCAACTTACTTTACCAATAATTGTAGAGTCTAAAACAATTATGTTAGACGTATTAGTGGTGCCTGAACTACCTCATAAATTAATTTTGGGTATCGATTTTTGGAAGACGATAAGCTGCGTCCCTGATCTTCGTAATGGACATTGACATTTGGTAGCGACACATGCGTAGAATGTATTTCTTCTGAACACTTAAGTTCTTTTTCTGATCTTCTTTTGGCCCAACAATCTTCTCTAAAACCTTGCTGGACAGCTCTTTTCAAAATCCTTCTGCTTTGGAATGTACTGCTTTAGTATACCACGATATTCAAGCTACAGTTGAACCAATTAAACAGCGATATTATCCACTTTCTCCTGCTGTACGACAAGTAGCTAATGCTGAATTAGACACTATGCTCCAACTAGGCGTAGAAGAACCTTCTAATAGTCCGTGGTCTAGCCCAATTGTATTGGTCAAAAAGAAGGACGATTCTTATCGCTTTTGTGTCGACTTTCGTAAAGTAAATGCGGTAACGGAAAAGGATGCTTATCCTTTGCCCTACATTTCTTCTATTCTGGACTGGTTACGCGATGCGCGTTACCTTTCTAGCTTAGACATTCGCTCCGCTTACTAGCAGATCCCTTTGGCTAAAAAATCAAAATCTATCACTGCTTTCACCGTCCCTGGCCCTGGACTTTTTCAGTTTACTAGGATACCTTTTGGCTTACACAATCCACCGGATACTTTTCAACAGTTAATTGATCGTGTTTTGGGGGGAGACTTGGAACCTTACTGTTTCGCTTATCTTGACGATATTGCTTTGGATACACCAACGTTCGAAAAGCACCTAGCAGTTCTGGGAAAAATACTTCAACGTCTGTCTTCTGCAGGTCTCACTTTGAGACAGGATAAATGCCATTTCTGCCGTTCGGAATTAAAATATTTAGGTTATGTAGTAAATAAGGATGGACTCTTAGTACATCCCAATAAAGTATCTGCATTTCTCTCCATACCTATTCCGACAAATTTTAACAAACGTCGCTTAATCGGTATGGCCAGCTGGTATCGCCGTTTCATACCCAATTTCTTTTCTACTATCAAACCCTTAACTTGTCTTACTAAAAACAATACTCCTTTTGTCTGGTCTTCGGAATGCGTAACGGCATTCACTTCTTTAAAGGAACGGTTAGTGTCAGTGGCTATCCTTTCTTGCCCTGATTTCTGACAACTGTTTGTCATTCAAACGGATGCGTCCGACTTTAGTACCGGTGTGGTGTTATGTCCACAATTTCCTGCTGGGGGAAAATTTATTAGTTATATTAGCCTATCATTAGTTAAGGCTGAATCGCACTATTCTACTACTGAGAAAGGATGTCTGGCTGTAATATGGGCCATAGAAACATTTCGTCCCAGATGGGGGTTATCATTTTACTGTTATCACGGACCATCATTCACTGATTTGGCTGAATAAATTACAGAATCCTACTGGACGTCTCTGTCGATGGGCGATTCGTCTACAACAACATAATTTCTCTATCATTCACTGAAAAGAAAAGAACACATTGTTCCTTATACCCTTTCTAGATCCGTTCCTAAGATAGATTGTGTTACTCCTACTTCTTGGACTTCTCTAGTTACTTTACCTGTCCGTGATAAATGGTATTTAAAAACGATTTCTCGTGTCTCTAAATTTCCTAGACAATTTCCTTCTTGGTTCGTAAAGGACGGTTTACTTTATAAACGCTGCAAATTATCTTCTGGCTCATCCTTAACTGACTGGAACATAGTGGTTCCTAAGGGACAATGCAAACGAATTCTATCTGAAAATCATGATCTTCCAACATCTGGTCACTTTGGAGTTATTAAAACTATCGCTAGGATTGCTTTGCATTGTTACTGGTCTGCACTTCGTGCAGATGTCGTTCGCTTGTTACTGGTCTGCACTTCGTGCAGATGTCGTTCGCTATATTCTTTAGTGTGCTGCCTGTTCTGCACATACAGTCGAACAGCTGTTCTAACTGGTTTTCTAGCACCAAGCGCTAAACATATTAAACCTTGGCAAATCTTATGTCTTGATATCGTCGGTCCTCCTCCTAGATCCTCCAAAGTACATGCTTTCGTTTTAGTTGTGGTTGATTGCCTTATCAATTTCGCTTGTTTCTTTCCCTTACGTCATGCTACCGCTTCTGCTGTTTGTCAGGAAGACAATATCTTTCTAATGTTCGGTACCCCACAGTATATCATTGGTGATAATGGTTTGCAGTTTCGTAGTAAAGAATTTACGAAATTATGCTCCGATTATCTAACTACGTCAAACACCATCCTAGAGCGAATCCTGCGCAAAGAATTAATAGAGTTTTATAAATCATTATAACTTCCTATACCAATCAGAATCAACGTAAGTGGGATGTTAATTTAGCTAAGATTGGGTGTGCTATTTGTTCTGCAAAGCATGAAGTTATTGACTGTTCTCCTTACTATGCGTTATTTGTCGATAACATATCTTATTTAGTGATCTCTTAGGTCCACCGCCTCCTTCGGATTCTACACTATTAGATCCAGATCGTATTGTACTTCTTGACAATAAATTTGTTCGTCAGTTTGACTCTATTCGCTCGGATATTAAACAAAGACTGACAAAAGCCTATAAAACTCCTAATTTGCCCTACAATCTGCGAGGTAGACCTGTTAAGTTTAAGTTAGGGGATAGTGTGTGGAAACGCAACTACGTTCTGTCTGATGCTGCCGTCACTTTAATGCGAAACTTGCCCCAAAATTCACTGGCCCTTTCTTAATTAAACAAGTACTCTCTTCTTGGACTTGGACGAATTGAAAGATCACTCGGGGAAATCTTTAGGGGTTTACCACGTCAAGTATCTGAAGCCACATGTACCGGCTGACGACTCCTCTGATTCCGATTCTTGTGTCCAATTAGCGACATCCTACCTCTATCCTCAACCCGACACTTCCGTTGGCTATTCGAAATGTCGCAAACGACACAAACTTCACGTTTAAACGTTTCTTTCTTGCTATAACGGCTATCTCTTTTGCTTGCTTTCTCTCTCTATTTTGGGCGGCTGGTTGGGCATAGCAGGGAGGCCACTTGTACGGAGACCACGCCTTCTTCGCGTCATCCGTGACTTTACATCAGGTCCCTTCTCTCCTCCTGTCTGCATTTCGCCAGGAGTCTTCACTTCTAATTTCCTCAGGGGGATTTTTGGAGACTTGCCCTTTTCAGTTTACTTTCCTATCTGCTGTTTTTGATCTAAATCTACTCTAGCTTCATACTTCACTTTACTGGATGAATGCGTGCATAAATGGAGTCAAGAGGAACGGTTTGGGTTCGCCTTCCCCGTGTTAGTTTCAGCGACCACGGATCCCGGGAATCAGAGTCCATGGGGTATATTTTCGCTCCTTTCTCTCCTACTGTCTCTTAATAGCACCTATGCCATTTCGTCTGTGCTAGTTCATGGTGGCATAAGGTTGTGTTGGGGTCTTTAAGAGACTCCTTATTTCACTTTTTCGGCAAAGGGGAACAAAATTTGGGGCTTTATTTTCCTGTGCGTTGGGATAGGGTTCTTCGGGGTTTGGTTTTTAGGCTGCCGACCCTTAAGTTCCGCTGAGGGTGGGATACTTTTCCTATGGGTTCGGTTTCATTTCTTTCTTCCTCTCCTACTATTCTTTGGCTTTCTTTAGGGTTCGCATGTACCATATGATTGTTTGTTTGTTTGTTTGTTTGCTTCCCTAACTACAGTAAGAAACCTTTTTGAGCCGAAGGGCTCACGTGGGAGTTTGGAGTCAGGTTGTTATTTCGTGGGTTGCTTGAGATGTGTGCTTGGTGACTGTGTCTGGTGGTATATACATCATTATCGTTCCGCATATAACTTTCTCCTCTCTTTTTTTCCTTATTCTTACTTTTGGGATGGGTTTCTTTCTTTTATTGCTTTGGGGTTGGGTGAATACATAGGGCTTTTCTGGGTTTTTACTTATGTATATATCTGGGGTTGGGCGTGGAACGTGGTTGGAATTAACTGGATTTTAGGGCTTTTTGTACTGAGTGTATACTCGAACTTCTCTCTCTTTCTTTACCTTTTGTTTTGTTTTCTTTCCTATACTACCTTTGTCTGTGTGATTCCTCTACCGAGGTCTTCATCTTGCGGTGGGGAGGGGGGATCTGTAACGTGTAAAAATCGATACCGGATACTTTCTGGTCGATTCTATAAATTTTCTGATTATTACTGTTTGTAAAAGCAAAATTTATCCGTAGCCTGAATAGCTAGGGTTGTTATTTACTTAAGTTTACTCGTTCATTATATCTCTACTTTAGTGATTTAACTTTTCTGTATTTACTGCCTTTACCATTTATTATAATGGATTAAATGATTTCCTTTTATTGCGTTTACTTTTCTACGTTATAAGGGAATTATTCCTTTTCGTATTTAACTTTGTAGTCCATAACAAACATTCTTAAAATAAACCTGCTAGTGCCATCTATACGTAGGTTTTGGTTATTTTCAAATTTTCACATTCTATAGGTAACTGTCACTTTGCTAAATCACTACTAAATGGTGATACCATTAAATAATTGCATATTACTAATCAGGTTTTATTTGAAAACAAACACCTGTTTAACATTTTTACAATATTTGATAAGGACAATTTTATTGAATACCTCTGTTTCCTTTTTCGGTGTAAACCACCATTTATAGATGAGGGTTCTTCAAGGAAAAAAATATTTTTTCATTCGTTGGAGTAATATAAATCGCACTACCCACATGGTAAGTTACGTTGATTTTCTTCAATCTCTTTATAATTAGAATCCTCCTTCTACGCTCGAAATATGTTGTGTAAAATTAAAAGAAGTATATTTAACCGAGTCATGGCAACTTTTCACACAAAGCTCGCCTTTGATCTACAGAGGTAAAATTACGTTATGCGATTAACCTGTTATTATATTCCTTACCATTTTAGGTCCTTCTGCTTCTTCGTTTCTCGATTTTATCTCACTTTCTTGTTGGTCTTCTTTGTTTAATGGTTGCTGTTAAGATTAAGTATACGTTATATATCTCCTCGTCTTCTTTTGGTTTTAATCCGAAGCGCTTTTAAATTGGAACAACTTGTAAATCACTGGTAGCTAACTCAGTTTCAATTGTGGATGTTTTGCTGTCGCTGGAGATTACGCGGATGAAAAAGGAACGGTACTAAGTACTGAAGTACTCGTTACAAAAGGTTAGATTTTTCCATTTTGTATTAATAAAATCGTAACGTGGAATTTACTTTTAAACCTGTCATATTGCTATTCGAAACCATTTAACGTTTACAAACAACCAGTAACTAATAGTTTGTGTATTTAATTTAACCAAAGTCATCAAGGACTATTACTGCATTTTTGCACAATCCAGTTAGGTGTTAATTCTAGCTTTCATCTTTATTACCATTTTAATGACTACTGTTTATACTATCGTTTGCGCACTAGCAGAAATTAACAGCATAAATTATAAATTTCGTATACCGGTTGTCTCTGTCATATTACTTATACTGCATATATTAGCTTTTAAGTATCAAGTTTCTTTTATTGAGGACAAGAGTGTTCAGATCATTGAACTTTAACATGTGAATTTGTCGTATTTAAAGGGGGCGGGCGGGGTTACTTGTATATTATGAAACGAGGGCAAGTTGGATGATTACCTTTCTAACGCCCACTATTACGGTGGTTTATATGTATCTAAATTTCCCTTTTTTTTTGGGATTAAGTATGGAAGATCTTTCAGTGTTCCAGAGAGGTTATTAATAATTGCAGGTAATTTAAAGGTGCCGTTATCACCAGTAAATCTCGCAGCTTGCCCTCGTTTGGGTACATACTCATACCTGCGTTCAATTACGCCGTTTCACTGTTAACTTAATTTTTGTTGTTCTATTTTTACTGTGATATTGAGATAAATTTGTATGTAGTGACTGTTATGAGGGGAAATTGCATGTTATGATATGCATGCAGTATAAGACGATGTACAAATGGTTATATATATATATATATATATATATATATATATATATATATATATATATATATATTAAATGTTTACATATAATAGTGTTGTTGGGAAATTAGAAATAAATTTACTCCTGTTAAGGGAGTTGTCGTTTAATTTCTATTGCTGTTGCTTCCTGTTTCAAGCTTTACAGGGCCTCCCTTCTAAGAATTAATAATTTCTCCCTATCTTTCTTTAAAGCTTGTGGCACCTATTTCTTGTCTGTTCTCCCTATCTGTATGTCTATAATCTCGTTTTGTTTTCTAACTAACCTAACCAATCTTAGTTATTTTTATCCACCCTTCAAAACACCCATGCTATCCGAGTGGTCTGCGGTATCAGAACGGTTTGGCTGATTTGCTAGTCGAGCTTACTAAATCCCCATTTTGTGCAACACGGTTGGTTAGACACGTAGCAGTTTTCCTGTATACACTTGTCGTGAAAGTGTTGTCATTCCTGTGTACAAGTACATCCAGGAATGGCAGTTTTTGTTCCGACTCCAATTCCATTGCGAATTTTATGGAGGGTGCGCGGCTATTTTGATAATCTAGGAATTCATCTAGCTTATGCTTGCCGTGTTGCTAAACTACGAAAGTATCGTCCACGTATGGAAACCACATCTTTGGTTTCTTTGTGAATTTGGAAACCGCTTGGTCTTCAAAGTCTACCATATATATTGCTCACTATGGGTGATAGTGGGGAGCCATCGCCATCCCAAACTCTTGTTGGTAGAATTTGTCTTCTACCTGGAAATTTGTAGTTCTAATGCATATTGTCAGAAGTTCTATTATTGTGTTTACTGAGAGTTGCGTGCGTTCGTCTAACGTTTCATCCTTTTCCAGCTTGTCAGTGCCTTATCGGTGGGCACATATGTGAATAGGCTCAGAATTTCTAAGGTTACCAGTATTTCTTCGTGGTTTGGTCGAAAGTTTCTGATGGTTTCCACGAAGTGCTGCGTATTCTTGACAATAGACTCGGTTTTTCCCGATAAGGGTATGATGATACCTAGCAGATAGTGTGCTAATGGGTGACAAGGCGAGTTTCTCGAACTCACTATTGGTCTCAGAGGAATTCCTTGCTTATGAATCTTTGGTAAGACCGTACAGATGTGGAGGTTTACTATAGTGTGGGGTACGTCTAGTTCTCCGGTAGTCGGAGAACTCCCCTTTATGCTTTTCCAGCGGCAGGTATATCCGTCTTTCGATTGATGGTATGGAGTCTTTTGGTATTTGTTTGTATTCGCCCCCGTCTAGTAGTTCTTGGATCTTACCGTTGTAAGTGTTCATATCTATTACCACAGTCGTGTTTCCTTTTTCAGCTGCCGGGAGAATTTCGATCTTAAGGGAAGTCACGGCCCTACTTTCTAGGTTAGAGAGGTCAGGTTTGGTTCACCTAGATGAATCTAGGACTGATATAAACTTCTGTATTCTTTGGCTTCTTCAGAATCTATTTTCATAGCTGTTTCTTCGACTGCGGAAAGCAGATTTAATGATAGCAGCTTCGACATTGTGAGCCTATTCACAAATGTGCCCACCGATAAGGCACTAATTATCATAAGGGACAAGCTGGAAAATGATAAAAAGTTAGACGAACGCACGCAACTCTCAGTAAACACAATAATGGAACTTCTGACAATATGCATTAGAACTACATATTCCCAGTTAGAAGACAAATTCTACCAACCAACAAGAGTTTGGAATGGCGATGGGTTCCCCACTATCACCCATAGTGTGCAATATATATATACATATATATATATATATATATATATATATATATATATATATATATATATATATATATATATATATATATATATATATATATATATATATATATATATATATATATATATATATATATATATATTGGATTACTCAGTGGCTCAGCGGTAAAGGTATCAGACTAGTAAGTGGAAGATACTAAGTTAGAATCTGAGAGTAGTCAAATGCTTGAGAATTTAATATGAATTCGGCTCAAGTGCGAAAACAGTCCTTCTCAGGACTAAGCCTGATGACGGAAGCGAAACGACGCGCTCAAAAAGCAAAAACTCTGGAAATAGGCCGAACAACTCGACTAAAAATCACTGTTTCTATACCATTTATCATTAATAATATTATGAAATTGGTTTTCCATAGATCCAACATTATGATAAATAATTTTGAGAGACATCATTTATCTTAAATTCTGCAAATGGAACTCTAGATCGTCCTTTTTTTTGGCGGTTTTGGTAAATTGAATTTACCAATTATATACAAACCTATTAATTTTATTACTCTACTTAAAGCAATCTACTGCATTGGTCTTGAAATTCTTGTAGATTTACTCAACAATACAAATTTTGTCATAGGTTTGTCCTTGGCATTTACGAATTGTTAAAGCTTCGAATGGTGTTAGAGGAAATTGTTTTCTAATAACTTGATATTCCAAACCTTTTGATGTATTTAGCATATATGCAATTTTTTATATTGGTGTTAATGTAGTGTCAATATTACTAATCTTCATATATTCCAAATACGATAAACGTGCTTTGTTATCAACTGCCTCTGAATTGAAATCGATCCACAGCTTGTACAGAATTTCAGAATGAAGGTTAATTGTCACAATGCACCACAAGATTCATTAACTAAAACATCTTCTACATCAATGAAGTGATCATGTATTTTATTCCTGCTTTTAATTTTATTTCATAGGGGTACCCCCCGGTTCCTGATTCCATATAAAACCTCAAATATAGTCGTTAGCTGTTGATGCAAACATTTTACCAAAATGGTTATTCTTTTTTCGTTATTGCTATCTACGTAAGAGTTTTGAGAGTCTAACCTAATACCATCTTCCGGAACATTTTTAGGATTCGTTTCTCTAGATCTTAGTAATACAATAGTAGATTCAGACATTTGACGTATGCTAGATTATTTAAGCACAAAATAGATTTAGTTTCTTCTTTTCTCTCATTATTTCAGTTAATTCGTAATAATAAAAGCCATCCCATAAGGTATTGGTTTCCAAAATGAGCTCACTTCATTAATTCTTGGTTGCACAAATATGGGTTTGTCTAATACTGAGACAATTGATTTAAGTCGCCCACTGTTAACATCGACACTCCACCAAATGGTTCGTTAATGCCTCTTATTTGACGTAACCGACATTGTGAAACAGTCGACTACCAACCATCGAAACTTCATCTATGATTATCAGTTTAACACTAAATAGTGATGCTCTAATTTGATTTGCAACGTCATTTGATAAGTCTGGCATTAAACATCCGAATTTATTAATCGATAAAGCAAATGCTGTATGTTGTGAAATTCCGTTTATCAAGAACGCAGCTTTACCACATGGAGCACACATCAACATAACCATATCGTTTTTATTTGAACCAGATATTTTATCAAAGTAATTAGTAATTAATAGATATATGGCGTATAACCACTTAAAACATATTTTTATAGGTACAAAACAAATTGCTCTTGTACATCGTTTAATTTTTCTAAAGATTTAAGCATTACGTCTGTTTCTACTCTACCAGAACCCTTGCCATTATCTTTGGGCATTTCTTCAGTTACGTCTTCCATATGTTGAGCATTTTCCACGTCCTTTATTTCTTTCTCCAATACTTCATCACCTATAATGACGTACTTTTCTCGGTTCTTATTTATCGTTTCCAAGTTGTTTTGATAAATATTTTCACATAAGATCTAAATTTTTCTTTTAAAATGATTTGGTACGATGAAAGCATGATAACCGAAAATGGAATTTTCAATTGACGTAACAAACATTATTGGGCAAAACAAAATGCTTATAAAAAAAAGAATCAAGATATCAACATAGATTTGGATTTAATAAGTTAATGGGCATTTTGGGACGAAGAATAACAGGACCTTTTATTTACCACAACAATTTAAATGCCGATCGATATCTGAACTTGCTATGGACTGATTTAGAAAATACCTTAGATGAATTACATCTAGCACTTGTTAACTACTGTTGGTTTCAACAAGATGGTGCCCCAGCACATAACCCAACAAATGTACAGGACTATCTGTCATTACGGTTTATAGAAAAATGGATCGGAACTTACAGTGCAGTAGCTTGGCCAGCCCGATCACCCGATTTAACTCCGTTGGATTTTTTCTGTGGGGTTACCTGAAAAACCAAGTGTATGATGGGACTTTTGAGAATGAAATGCAGTATCGGTTATGGCAGCAGTTAATACAATTTCGCCAGAAATCCTGGACCGTGTTTTAAATTCTTCAGTAAAGAGAGCTTACCAGTGTTTATAAAATATCGGCAAGCTATATGAACAGTTATTGTAATTAAAATACTTATCTTTTTTGGGATTTTTTAATGGTGTACTTTAAATTATACAATCTAAACGTTTCGATAACACTTACAGTTATCTTCGTCAGTAGTAATGTTTGTTAAAAATTGTTAAAGATGTAGTAAACAATTTTGTCAAATTTGAAAAATTCAAACATAAACATAAGCCTGATATTAGTATAACAGTTTGTGAAACATAAAGCCAACTATAAATTTTTTTTAGTAAAGAATAACTAGGTCATAAAATTAAATATTATTAAACTGCCTCAAAGATGACAAACCAGAACACTCTCTACGACGAAAGCTAACAATGAAATTTGCCAGCCAAAAACACATTTAACAAAATTTAATCGAGTTATGATGTAAGTGTAAAGTTGTGAAAAACTTCAATTTTAAAATGATAAAAGCATTCACAAATCCAAACATTACATCAAATAAAATAACCCAGTTAAATCTAACAAAGAGATATCTTTATCAATAATTGGAAGTGTTATTAACAATGAAAAGCACAATGCAGAACGTCCTTTGTAATTTTTAACTTCAATTTAATTTCAATTACTTATGTTAAATTATAGTGCTGTGGTAATTTAACATATAATTGGTAAAGCATTTGCTTCAAGGTGTAGGAAAAACACAGCAAAAAACCTAGACATACCAAAAGTTGAAAACAAATTAAATTATTTAACTTTAATGAAGTAGGTTTAAAAGATTGGCGATATAAAAAATAAAGTTGATGATGGTTTCTCGGAGACGAAACGTCGAATAAAAAATTTTAAGACGTCATCTAATAGAGTTCACAAAGTGACAATGTGGAGGTACCTTTGGTTTTTAAAAATCTTAAAATAAATGAAGGAATTACGAAAAAAGAAAAACCCGAAACGATAAACAATAATGAACTTTTACAAACTACATGTAAACATGCCCTAAATTATACAACTTTTCTCAAATTTAACCGCCTTCGTACCTCTTACCGTTTTCAAGATCCTCATGCTGTTCGTCCTTATCTTGGGCACGTTGTATATTGTCTGTCGATAATGATCAATGCTGTATTGAAACACGTGGAGAAATAAATAACTACATAAAAGAAATTGACACATTAGAGTTTGTTACAATAATAATATTTAAATAATCACTAAAAGAGTAAGGAAAAACTGTAAAAACCTCTATTTATTTCATTTATGCTAACTATAAATTCACGTCAAAGTTTTAAAAATGCTTGCATTTATTTTTATGCATGAGAACTTCGTAAGCTTTTTATTATCTGTACACTTTACTGAGTGCCATTATACGGGATAAGTCATGTTCTCATTTGTATTAAAAGTTCTAGTTTAAATAATAGGTATACACGCAATCCTTGAGACGTATGTAATATTGTGTTAAATTCATTTGCTGAGAAAATCGTTAATAATTAATTAAAGCCTTACAGATAAGATAGCATGACAAAATTATATCAAACACTCTGCTTGAAGCCTATTAAAGTCATTCTTTTCTAAGCCCACAGAATCAAAAGCTGTATTAATATCCTAAAACAAACTTTAGCTAAATTGGATGAAATAAATTTAATAATATCAAATACGGGGCGTGATGATACTGAATCTACACCAAAACTCATATTTTTAGGGATTAGTATAATGAAATTTGTTTACAAACCAACCCGATTTTAGATTTTAACTTTTAAAGTGTTTAATGATACCGATTCATTGATAAAATTTATTTTATAACCACAAATAAATCACTAAAAACTTTTTTTATGGTAAGAAATTTAGTATTGTTACTAGTAGTAAAATAAGAACAATAAAAGATTTATGAATGCATAATAAGAAAATTTGAAATGGGTTTAGAGAGTTTCTTTTTTATTTTATGGGTGAAGAGTTTACATGATCGAAAGTACTTAACTAAGTTTGTTGAATCCTTCAATTATATCAACTACTAAGGACAAACTCTCGTCTCAGGTGGTTGTTGTGTTGGTGTACAATGTAAACTACTGAATTTAATCGTTGGTAAATTTAATTTAACGTTACAAATGAGCAAAAGTTTACTTTGCCTTTAGAAAGAATTAATTAAACTTTTGTACACAAATAAGTTTTTGTACCGTATTTTTCATGCACATTAGTCTAGCTTGATTGTGCTTCTCTGTTCAGAGTATTAAACCTTTAAAGGAAACGTTTAGAAAACTATTAAGTTTACCTTTGAAATAAATCAATACTTCAAGAATGAGATTTATCTTAAATTATTAATAGTTACTAATATTACCGCCACGAGTGCGACTATACGGCCTGCCTCCGGAAAGGCTATCATAATTGAACTGTACTTCTACATTTAATAAGAGGCTAAATTTACATTATATTACACACGCGCATTGTTACACGTTTCACTTTTCGGTAATGAGCAGTTCTTAGCAGAGCCATTGTAGTCCGGTCAATACAGACATTTAAAATAACAAAAATTCCCGGAGAGCCAAATATTGGTAGAGAGCTGGGGTTCACCATTACAAATAAAGTTTTAAAAATCCCCATCGACCCTATGTGTGCTACAAAAGTTATTCGGGGTCAAAGCTCAAAATTTAAGGTTTTTTGGATTTTTCTCGAAAAAAAGTTTTATCAAAAAAAAAACCTCAAACTAAAGTTGTAGATCTTAAAATTCTCTACAAAAATGGTCTTCATGATTTTTTCCTAAGAGTTGCCATTCCTGAGATATCGCGATTCTAAGAGTCACATTATGCATGATATGCACATATAAGCCACGTATATACATAATCAGGCACTTAAGACCTATTTGTGTCTCTTTTATATATATTATACTATTCTGAAAACATTTATTCAAAAGATAGTCAGTCCCTAACTGAATCCCCTCTACCCACGTGGCCTTAAAGAACATCTGGCTATTCTATTGTCCGTTGGTCTCGTTCATATACCTGTTTCTTTTAGTGCTAAAGGTTCAGTTCAAGTGAATATACGTACTTATTACAAGCGTCCACCATTTAGGTTATTTGTGCTATTTTATAGCTCGAAAAAATGTCTCAGTTTTGCTTTATTTGTAATAAACTTTTAACTGAAGATGAAACAGTTGTGGTTGATCGTGGAATGCCAACTATAATCGAGGCTAGTGTCGCGAGAGGTGATGAGTTTACTGAGTATTTAAGAACTCAAAAATCCGTTACAATACACGTGGATTGCAGAAAATCATATACTCGGAAAACTTCGATCGTTGCAGTAAAAAGACAACGTGAGGAGGAACAGGCTAGTACTTCAAAAAAAAGTCCACCTCGTACTAGAACGCGGGTAAGTGAATCAAATTTTTGTTTTAAAAAATACTACTTATTTTGTGGCAATGAAGCCAATGAAGAAACTGATAAAAAGGAAGCACAGCATCTTCGAAAAAAAATTTATAACGTGACGACACTAAAATTCAAAGAATTCCTGTTGAAATTAGCTAAAGATCGTTCTGATGATGTTTCAAAGGCTGTTCTTGAACGTATTAATTTTGAGTATGATTTAGTCGTTGCTGATGCAAAATACCATGACAATTGTTACAAATCTTTCTTAAAACCTAATACTGGTGGTAAAATTGGCCGTCCACAAGATGAAACTGTAAACTCTGCGATGGAGAAAATTTTTCAATTCATAGAAACGAGTGATGATTTCCAGTTTTCGTTGGATGAATTGAAGCATGTTTGTCAAGATGGAGCTTTAGATGACAGAACTATAAAAATACAATTGAAATTGAAGTATGGCAGTAGAATTATTATTACAGAGAAGCAGGGAAAATTAACATTTATTTGTTTTATTGACAATTACCAAGATATTTTAAGTCAAGTCTGGTCTGATAAAAAACACTTGGATGAAAAAGACAAGCGGTTAAAAACTTTGAAAGCTGCGGCAGCAATTGTTTGTGAAGATATTCAATCTTGCGTTTTCGATAATACTATGTACCCCCCACCAGGTAGAATGTTCGAGGATATAAATACCGATATTCCCGAATCATTGTCAAATTTTTTGGAACAAGTCATTTTAAAAAACAAGCGTCATAATTTAGATCATCTAAAGTTAGTTTGGACGAATATTAGCCACTGCATCATGACTGCTGTTCGGCCTAGAACCTTTAAATCTAAACTACAGCTGGGTCTTTCAGTTTTTTTTCATCGGCGATTTGGTTCGAAACGTCTCATATAAATTTTCTCGTCTTTTGGTTTATGCGCATCTTACAGTGAAACAATGAACTATGAATCAGCAGCAGTTTTCAGTCGTCCACCTCACATTTTACCACCAGAAACAGACACATTCATTCAATACGTTGCAGACAATGCTGACATTAATGTAAATACTTTGGACTGTAATAATACGCTTCATATAATGGGTATTATCTAAATTGTGACTCCCAAAGATTCAGTATTACAAGAAGAGCCGATGCCACGAGTAGCTGACGTTCTTTCAGCGAAAGATTTTGCAGCAAAGGCTCATGTACCTATACAGGTCTATCAAAGTTGATGTGACATGGTTCTATGGCAAATACAAAAATTTCTCTCTACCTGGTTGGAATGGTTACATTGAATGCGTGACAAGTAATATTATAGATTTTTCTAAGTCAAAAATTACATTTTTGCCATTTGTTCATCAACCAGCAAGTAGTTACAATACAATATACACAACTTTACTTTGTGCTTTAGAGAATGCTAAACGTTATAACCACAAAGTATGTATAATTACTTTTGATCAACCTCTGTATGCGAAAGCTCGCGAGATTGTATCTGCTGCACCTGAAGGATCTGAAGTATCGAAGATTATAATAAGACTAGGAGGATTTCATTTGCTTATGTCATTTTTTGGAGCAATCGGTTATATTATGCAAGGAAGTGGCTTAAAGGAAGTACTCGCTGAAGTTTATGCACCTAAGTCTTTAGAGAAAATGCTTAATGGCCATGCTTACGCGAGAGCAGTTCGAGCTCATACAATACTTCAACTCACTTTAGCATTAAGAATATTAAAAGAACTCGCTATTGATGATGTAATGGATGCAAATCTTATTATTACCGTTGAAAATATTCTAAATAACACTCTTTCATACTATGACATTGAAGAAGATGAGGAAATATGTGGAAAATTACTTGATCAGTTTAATAACAAATTAATTGAATATCAGAAACGAGGGCCAACCGCACAATTATGGCTACAATACTTTCGGATGGTGTCCATTGCAAAGGAGTTTATAAGAGCAGAACGTATGGGAGATTGGCAAGCACATTTGAACTGCGTTAAAGAAATGCTGCCTTATTTCCATGCATCTGGGCATTTACCTTATGCTAAGTCTGCGCACTTATACTTACAAGACATGCTTCAATTGAACGACATGCTTCTGGAGTTGTTGGTGACGATAAGATTAATTGCCATAAAGCTCGTTAAGTTGGGATTGCTTCCATGTCTAGAATGGCAGGTGAAAAATTTAATAATATAAAATTAAAACGCTCTGAAAAAGTGCTCCCTCTTTTAACTGCCAGTAGCACCGTGAAAGTTCACGAAGAAGAAGTAGCTATAGACCCTGTTATTATTATTTCAACGCATGAGTATCACTAAAGCTTTTGAGGATGAGATTGAAAAATGTTTTGAGTATGAATTAGTCCCTTACCCCTTCACTCTTCGATGCAACTGGAATGCGTAAAACAACAAAGTCAGCAATTTACGATTGCTTTCAATCAGTCAATACTGAGGTTGATCGTACACACGCTACTTACATTATTGATGGAGGATACCTACTACATCACGTTGTGTGGGATCGAGAAGAAATCTTTAGCGTTATTTTTGATAAATATGTTCAGTATCTACGCAGACATTATGGGCTTACAGTGACGGTAGTATTTGACGGCTACAGTGACTCGACAAAGAATATTAAAGCTGCAGAACAACGTCGTCGAACTACAAAAAATCATCGGGTTCCGAGATTATCTTTGATGAATTTATGACAGTTCCAGCGAATCAACAACAATTTATCGCTAACATTAATAATAAATCTCGTTTCATTTCCATGTTAAGTGACAAATTAACAGCTGCGAATATTGCAGTGAAACAAGCTCAAAATGACGCAGATATCCTCATAATTGAAACAGCAATAGAAAAATGTAATGCAACAAACACAACAATTGTAGTTGGTCAAGATGTTGATTTATTAGTACTACTTACTGCAAGGACCCCAATGGATAAAATTATTTATTTTCTGAAACCTGGAAGGGCCCAACAGCGAACAGAAATATATTCTTCAAAAAGTTTATCTGCTTATCCCAAATGCCAAAACTATATTTTATTTTTACATGCGATAACCGGCTACGACACTTCGTCAGCAATGTACAGAAGGGGCAAAACGTCAGTATTTAAATTATTCGAAAAAAAAGATTTGACTGACTGCGCTAAAGTATTTACAGAAATTGATTCCACACCTCAAACAATAATTACGGAAGGAATTCGCTTTCTTCTTGCGGTTTATGGAGCTCCAAAAAAATTACTGGCATTGATAAATACCGATACTTAACTTTTGTAAAAAATACGCGAAACAAGAAACAAGTACAACTATCATGTCTTCCTTCAACATCGGCATCTGCTATTCAACACTTGTATCGAGTATGCTATCAAGTTCAAACATGGCTAGGCAATCAACTGAACCCAGAAGACTGGGGTTGGAAACTGATAGATAATACTCTGGAACCGATTCAAACTTTACTCCCACCTGCTCCAGAAAAACTTCTCAACACTATTTTTTGCAATTGCAAAAAAGGTTGTAGTGGCTGTAAAAAAGTCGGGTTGCTGTGTTCTCCAGCGTGTACCAATTGCCAAGGTCAGTCTTGCTCAAATGTCCAGATAGGGGAAGATTCCTGTGATTTTAATGAAGAGACCAATGACTCAGCCACATTTGAACAATTTATGAACATCCAGCAAGAGGAAGAGGAAGAAGAAAAAATCGAAGAAGACATGACTGTTGAAGTAGACTTTCAAGAGTATGAATCTGATTAAAATATCTAAAGAAATCAAAATAATAGTTAACCCAATAATCAATAGCAATATCAATAATAAGGTAATATCTAGAACTTGACGGGTATTGTTCCCTTAAATTATCCTAAAATTGTCATGACAGTTAGTGGAGAAGGCCTACAGGGGAAACCACGGTAAAAAAAACGCGCCGAGTATACTACCTCACAGGTGGCATGGAAATGTGTGCATATCATGTATAATGTGACTCTTAGAGAGTTTTAAGATCTACAACTTTGGTTTGAGGTTTTTTTTTTGATAAAACTTACCGTTTTCGAGAAAAATCCAAAAAACCTCAAATTTTGATCTTTGACCCCGAATAACTTTTGTAGCACACATAGGATCGATGGGGATTTTTAAAACTTTATTTGTAATGGTAAACCCCCAGCTCTCCACCAATATTTCGCTCTCCTGGAATTTTTGTTATTTGACCACTATTTTTATGTCTAAATTGACCGGACTATTATATACGTTCAGGAGGTGAGCTTCGATCTGGTCAACATGAACTACTGGGCCGCTAATCCAAGTAAACAATGTTATTGGTGATATCTTCAAGAGTATGCCACGTTTATGTATTATTGTAAAACAAAAGCGGTCTTGGTAACGTCAGCGAAGATGTACGTTAGTTACGGGAAGATCTATAAGTAGGATAACCATCAATCCAAACAAAATTTTACTCCAAGTCAATGCAAACAGCAGTTACTCACATATGTCAATTAAATGTATTCAGAAATAACGAACTTGACGTGATTTTCTTGTGCAAAAAAGTACCAAAGTTGAACTCAAAATGGACGGGTTTCTTTGGAAGCAGTTTCAATAACTTTTCAACAAAGTGAGCGGTTTGTCCGTAATAATTTGGTTTTTAATTAATCAAAATTACATAACATAGGCGAAATTGAAATAAATTAATACTTAGAAAGTCTAAACTACCTAATCCTAAAATAGAACACAACAATTTCTACTTAAAAAAATTATCTCATATACGGTGGCCTAATTAAGCATATCAATGCGTGTTTAATCACAAATTCAATCATTCTTATTTTGTATCCAAATATTTAGGGAAATAAAATATGTTCAATTACTATGAACAGATTTATTCTATTTTCAGTTTAATATTTATATATCAATCTATATTTCCTTCATCTTAATCTCACTTTACTTATTTGCATTAACGTACACTTATACAAGTTAAAAGAAATCGTATTTGTCTATATACAGGGTGTCCCAATAGTGCATATTCGGTCGATAGCTCCTTAGCCATTAAACTTAGGAGATAAGTTTAAATACGAAAGTTGTCTATTTTTATAAGCAGCATAATCTAAAAATAGTTTGGTTTCTACAGGGTGTAATATAAAGCGGTACAATATAGAACTTTTGATTTTTAAATAGAACACCCTATATATTATTTTATTTTTCGATTCTCCTTATAATTTTACATCTTTTTTACAAGAATTACTTACAAGCTAAATCTTACAGTTTTTGAGATAATTGCAAAGTTAACTAAAAACTGACATTTTTATGTAACAATTCAAGTAGGTGAATGATTTTACTTTAATCTATGGTCAATATTGGATTTCAATATACACGGTGATCACAAAAATTAATTCAATAGCATAAATTTGAAAATGCTATATCTTCATTTTTTTTAAATGGCACACCCTATATTTTTTTAATGCATTGTCTTCGTCTATTAGTCGGATTTCATTTCTGTTAAATATGTTCTATACCTATCTCTAATAGTTTCGGAGATATTTAAGTTTGTTCAATTTTTTTCGTTGATAACACTGAAGTCGGTCAAAGCAAGCTATGAATACATAAAAAACTAAAAAACATATTAACTGAAATACAAACACTTAAAATTATAATAAATGTTTAATGTGACCACCATTTTGTTGCTGGCAAACATGAAGTCTTTGAATAAACGACAAATTTACTTTTCGTAACTTGGAAACATTTATATTTTGAATGACGTCTCTAATTCTTGCCTTCATATCATCTACAGTTGTTGAAGGGGTTTGATAGACTTTTTCTTTAATCCAACCCCAAAGAAAAAAGCCCAGCTTTGTCAAGTCAGGCGATCTTGCTGGCCAGGAGATCGGCCCTCCTCTTCCAATCCATTTGTTTTGAAACTGGATATTTAAATAACTTCTAACGTTTCTGCTAAAATGCAGCCACATTTCTCTAAGGGTTTGTAAAGGTAAATCTTCAATGAAAGTTTCAAATTCGTTTATAACCTTTCAAATTATATTAGGGTTCCCTATACCTAACTCTAACAGTTTTTGAGTTGTCTAATTTTTCAATATTAAAATGGCCTTGAAATACAAGATAACACCTTATAGTATTTTATAGGGTAAATAAAATTTAGTACTAATTGAAAAAAAATACAGGATATTAATAAAGCATGGAAATAATTTAATCACGTGTAGAATTTAAAAAATAATTACAACTACATACACATGCTTCTACTTTAATAAATCTGAGAAGTGGCGTGCATTTTGATCAATACAAAGGCGTATTCTGCCTTGGAAAGACCTCTTTACGTTTAATAACATTTGAGGTGTTATTGCATCAAAGGCATTGCGTATTCTTGCCTTTATATAATCAGGTGTAGTCGGAGGTACGTTATAAACAATACCTTTTATGGAGCCCAAAAAAAAAATCATATCTGGGGATATGCCGGCCAATTTTGTGGTCCTCCCCGTCCTATCCATTTATTAGTGAATTCTTGGACATCAAAATGCGCCAGACCACCATTTAAATGTAGCTTCTGATATCTATTGGAATATCTTCTAAGAGATCAGTTAAATTATATTGCAAAAATCTTCTACACTTTTGACCGTTTAAATCTCCACTAAAAAAGAGAGAGTCTATTATGTGCGATCCCAAAATTCCGCCCCACACGTTAACAGACCATCGGTGCTTATGGTCAGGGGTGCGAACTAAATGGGGATTTTCATCTCAGTAGTAATGGAAATTGTGTCTGTTGACTAACCCGTTATTATGGAACGTAGATTCGTCTGAAAACAGTACAGAGCAACAAAAATTATCATTTTCACCGACTTTGTCGAGAGCCCATTGGCAAAAATCAAGTCTTCGGATGAAATCATTATCAAGCAGATTCTGATGTAACTGAATACGGTATGGATGAAACTTGTATCTTTTAATTGTTCTACCAACGCTTCGTGTGCTGAAAGCTACTTCTCGACTTATTTTACCTTGACTCGTGTGGGGATTCGCAACAAGGGCGACAATTACTTCAAACTCTTTGTATCCATTTCCAGTGAGAGGCTATTGTCTGTTAATTTTCTGGTATGCTATACTTCCCGTTCTACGAAACACTTCCAACAATTCTTGCAACACTCTTTTGTTTGGATGATTGCGAGTGGGATATTTTTGAGTACAAACTCTTTCTGCTTCATTCTCCAATCATTAAAATCATATCAATTCTTTTGTGTACAGGGTATGTTTTCATTTTTACACAATTTTCGTAAGACAAAAGTGACTACCTTAGAAATACAATATTATGACGTTATATTATTGTATAAATGTCAAACAATAATTAAACATAGTCAATGCCACTTTGCATATTCAAGTAAACCTAACAGTATAGGAATTACTATAACTTAATTAAAAATTTCAAAATAGCTCAAAAACTGTTAGAGTTAGGTATAGGGAACCCTAGTATAATTTGAAAGGTTATAAAATTTTACAACAAATTTTTTTTTATTGAATACAGGGTGTGCTATTTAAAATAAGGCAGTTATTTGGAGTATTAGGTACCTTCAGTTGACATTTAATTTTTGAGGGCCCTGTATATTTTCTTAACAAAAAATGTATGTTGTCTTGCACAACAACCCTTTTGCAACTGTTTCAATAATAATAGAGTAGCAAAAATAAACTTTGAGTTCAAGCCTGTAATTTCAAAGATCATTAAAAAAATCTTTGAAACGGTAGGTATAGTGAATTCTATTGCAACTTACCTTTATTTTATTCGCAGATTCCAAAAAACATATAATGTACGGGGTTTTTCGTTAAAAAAATATAACTTTAACATGGATCTTTCTTTGTGAACACCCTCATATTAAATATATATATATATATATATATATATATATATATATATATATATATATATATATATATATATATATATATACAAGGTGACAATTATTAACTAAGCTTCTATGGGTAACTTTGTTATTATAACAGCTACAGAGTCGGTTAAATTAGCAATATTGGGCAGAATTTGAAGAGCAATCAAATCACTTTTTGAGTTTTGACCAGTGTTGCCAACTTTCGTAGTTATTTAGAAAAATTAAAATGTGCCAAATTTTCAAACTCAAATATCTTTGGAACCGTTGCAAATAAAGCTAAAATACTGGAGAAGTAATTGACAGATTTTTTTACGAACTTTAAGATAAGATATTTTTATTTTGAATTTCATTTTTGAGATACAAAGTTACTTTTTTTTCATGGAACGTATAGTTTATTTTAGTCCTATTAAATAGCATATTTTTTACTGATTTCAAAAATGTGTTTACCTTATTCATAACAACTAATTTTCTTGTAATTTAATAAAAACTGTAAATTTAAAATCAAGTATCAGTTTTAAAAAATATATGGAATGAAATAAAACAAAACAAATTTGACACTTGCATTTTATTTGCGTTTATTTTAATTAAATTAAAATTTAAATAAATATTTTGCTATTATATTTCTAATCGTGATGAAAATGCAGCATCGGAAATTTATTTACAGAGGTACATGGAAAGAAGGCAACCTGCTAAAAGATTATTTCGTAAACTGGAAACTAATTTAAAGCAATTTTCAAAAAACCAAAAGACGCAAAAAAAAAGTAAATGTTCTGGCTTATAGCAGTGTCAAACCGACTGAATCCGTACGGGAAGTTGGACTCGAATGTAATACGTCAAGAGAAGAAGCACGCATAATCTTGAAAGAAAATAACTTCAAAACTTACCGTCACCACGTTGGAAATACATTGTATCCTGCAGATTTTGAAAGACGATTAAATTACGCTACCTGGTTTATTGAAGAGCATCGAAGAAACAATGAACGTTTCTGAATCAATTTTGTTTACCGACGAAGCCAAGTTTACTAACAATGGTTTATTTAATAGAAAAAATCACATTTAATGGGCTCAAAAAAATCCGCGTTTAACTGTAGAGAGACGAGATCAACATGTTTTCTCAATAAACGTATGGTGGTTTTAGGTACTAAAACCATTGGTCCATATTTTTTTGAACAAAATTTAAATGCTGAACGCTACTTAATGTTTTTAAGCAATGAGTTTGAAAATATGATGGACAAAGTTCCATTAAACTTAATACGCGCTTTTCGTTATTTTCAATAAGATGGGGCTCCTGCTCACAATGCAAATGTTGCTTCAAACTTTTTCACGGAATGATTTAATAACTGAATTGGTACTGGTGGTACTATTCCATGATCTTCTATATCTCCAGATTTAACCTCTCTGGATTTCTTTTTATGGAGAACAGTTAAAGACAGCTTATTATAAGTTTTTGTTATGAACGAATAAGTTCAATGGTAAATATGTAATTAAAAATTATTATTAATTTTATTAAATACATAAATAAAAAGTTTACCTCAGTAGATTTGAACCTACGACCTAGCAAAGTACAGGTCGTAGGTTCAAATCCTACCGAGGTAAACTTTATTTATGTATTTAATAAAATTAATAATAATTTTAGTTAAAGACAGCGTTTATAAAACTAAACCACATAATGTCGAAGATCTAAAAGATAAAATAAGAACAGCTATTGCAGCAATTAGACCTAATACCTTGTTAAAAGTGCAAAATAATATATTACAAAGATATGTGTTGAAAACCATGGTACCCATTTTGAAATCTTGTTGTAATTTAGTTGTAATGTAGCACTTAAGTATTTCTTTGTTTATAAATATTTACGATTGGTCGAAATTTTATAAACTTCAGCATCAATAAAGTTTGTACTCGTAAGTTTTTCACAACTGACGATTATTGTGTTATAGATTTCTTTTGCTTTATTTCATACAAGGCGCTCTATTTTTTAAAACTGATACTCGATTTTAACTTTACAGTTTTTATTAAATCACAAGAAAACTGCTTGTTATAAATCAGGTAAATTATACATTTTAGAAATCAGTGAAAACTGTGTTATTTAATAGGGCTAAAATAAACTATACGTTCCATTAAAAAAAGTAACTTATATATATATATATATATATATATATATATATATATATATATATATATATATAATTCGTAATGTATTTATTTATTTAAATTGTTTAAATTGAACTTTATTATTTAAATTGGGGATAGAATTCTTATAATAGGGGAAAGATGTTTTTATAATAAATAAATTTTATGCACCGTACTAGCTCATAATTGGGGATAGAGTTCATTTAGTTTTTACGCTTATTTGTTGGCAAATGAAATAAACATGATTTAACCTTTGATGTGAATTTAATTGCATTTAAATGTAATGGTGAAATCAGGAAATGTTCTTTGTTTAAATAAATTCCAAATTATAATAAATGGATGGTATGTGAAACAGACCTTTGTTAAACCTGCACAATAACGCATGCGTAGCGTCTTAACTGAATTAAAATGCAGCCTGTCAAAAATGTCAAATAGAAAAATCTTAAATATGTGAGTTTAATTATGTTGTAATTAAAATTGAAATGTTGATAATAATAAAGGTTCATTTACTTTACGGATGTTTATACCGTTGTTGCACAAACATATACACATATAAATAATAAACATAAATACAGGAAATTACACGAATAATGGAAACAATTTAATGGGTTATGATAAATAAAAACTCACTCACATGTGTATCTGCATATTCCCCAATGATGTTTTCATTTGGCTGGTTCCATATTAATCCTGCGTAGACTTCTTCCCATATGTGACCGATGATACTGATCTGTTGTTCAAAGTGGTGCTGCATATATTTCCATACTTCATCCAAGTATACTTTGTTAAAGAACGACTTTTCTTGGTGGTAATTGTGAAGTTACGTAAAATTGATAAAACAGCTTCAACTAAGCACTGTGTTTTAAATTGTGTTTTATTTAACTGTTGGTTTAAATGTTTATAAAAATTTTCGATTTAAAATTTTTATTTTAAGTTCATATAACTTTAATTCAATTTCACTTCTGTTTTAGATCCCGTTATGGAAATTCGTTTATTAATTATTATACGTCGCTTCAGAAAAATAAACATCGATTCAGAGAAGTAAATAATTTTATTAACGACAAAAAGTAAACAAAAATAAAAACACATCAACCGAAATTTGAACACGTAATTTGAATCGAAACAAAATTTATTATAATTGAGAATTATACCGGTAACCTAACTTTTAAATTTGATCGTAGGTTAACAACAATTGTGACTGATATCTCGACTCTTCACTAACCGCGTTTCAAAATTTCCGATAATAATAGCGTAACTTAGAACTTACACGTTAACACTAACACTATCAACACCTTGACTTTTAGTCAAAAAAATTAAAAATTGTGAGAGTAAGTAAGAGTAAGAGAGAGTGAGAGTAAGAGTAAGTAAGAGAGCGAGAAATCAGGAGCAATTCCTTTTATACTATTCTGTTAGCTACAAAAATTTCAACTTTTTCTGTACCATACAAACAAACTAACCAAGCCTCTGATTGGTTTAAACAAAATTGAAAACTTAACTAAAATACAAATTATGCCATAACTTCCTTAAATAATTCTGATTTACATTTTGATAACAGAATTGGAATCTGTGCAGAATTCCGCACAAAACGATACCTCACGAGACCTATATTGCTTCAAAATTGTGCAATTTGACATATTCTAATTTAAATTTACTTATATCTAAGAAACTCTAAATTCTATACCTAAACTAAATACATATTCGTAATCTACACGAAAAACTGTATTAGAATACATTTATTTAAACTCATATATCTTAATTCTAACGGAAAATTCTTTTTCAAATTGTAAATTTAAAGTTAACACCATTTTTATAATTTTATGTTTATATAGCTTGTACAATGTCAATTTCTACATGAAAACGAGGGAAACCTCCTATTAATTACTCTGATAATTTATTTTATGCTTAAATTATCCTATAAAAACTATAAATTTGCAAAAACCTTAAAATTAAAACTTAACCTAACTTTATACAATTATACTCATAATTTGCGTTTACAACGTCCAAATTACTTAAAATGTTATTCTAAGATGTTGTTATAATTGTCTTGAACATCAACATTGTTCACTTTTATTGTATTGTCTAAAACTTTGTCAACTCAAAAATCCATATTGTTAAACACACTTCTGCAGAAATTGTACACCAAGGTATTTATGTGTTAAATATCCAAATGTAAAAACGTTGTTTATATTCTCTTTAATGTTTACAACGCACTACCGCTTCTCCTGCACTTTTTGTATACTATGTCTGTGAGTGAAAACTAAACCGTGTCCGCACCATAACCCTTTCTTAAAATTTAAATCTTTCCTGCATTGTAACTAACTCGATACATGTTCTACATATTATTATTAACCTAATCCGTGTGGTAAACATTTGTAAGGTTTCTAAAAATTCCAAAGTACTTTGAATAAACTGTGAATTATTGAAATATGTTCTTCGAACTTAATCGTACTCACAAATATAACTCCTTCTGACCTTCCTCACATGTTCCTTATATAGCCCAATGCTTTTTATGATTAAACAAACTTGTGCAAATTCCACCAAGCCTGTTTCGTTAAACCAAAATCAATTTCTTTCACTCGTCTAATACTTTACTTAACAAAATGCAGTGTAAATATACTCTATTCTATCTCAATTTGCCCACTATAAAGAATACAAGCTTATTTACTCTTATATATATATATATATATATATATATATATATATATATACACTATATTAATAATGGGAAATAATTAAACTGTAGAATCTTGGGCTACTACCAGCGGCGTACGACAGGGGTAAGTCAGAGCTTGCCCCTTCCTAAATTCTACTCCACTGGCGAAATTGTCATTTTAGCACAATTTTTCTATTCTCCAATACTTTCTATGTAAATACTATACTCTACCTTCGTAACGATAAAGTCATTATTTTTAATTAAACATAACGTTGCACAAATTTAATGTGTATTTATCATGGCGGTGTTTTTGGGTCATAGGTTTGCATTTATTACGTAAATGCAACTTTTAACTTGATTTTTTAGGTTTAATAAGATGATTAACAAACAATTTTACTAACACGTAATTATCAAAAAGTCTTTTTCACATTTTTGCTACAATAAATAATATGAACAAACTTTAAAAATACTTAACTTAACAAATGTTCTATGTGACCCCCATTTACCTCAATATTTACTTGTACCTACATATGTTCGCTTTAAATTCGGGGTTGCTTCTTCTTGAAACTAACAGTTAAATATTCAGACGCCAACTTGTTTTTAAATATGGAATAAACAAGTAAACCATCATACAGTAAAGTTAAAGGAAAATGTCTACAACAAATATTATTAACATAACCTGTCTAATTATAAACAGAAATATTTAATGCTAGTGTAAGTAACGTTAAAACTAATGAATAATTATTAATTAATATTGTGAGTAATTAATGGAGTCAGAATACCTTTTTCGTGGTCACACTGTAGATAACGAAGTGGATGCATGCTATGTCAGCGATTTTGAAAATTGTTGCGTAATATTACTTCAGGTTGAAATAGATTGGATTTGTATGCAAAATAATACCCAAATGAATAAATCTCACTCTTGATCAATCGTACTAATACCGTAACCTAGATTAACGGTAAAATATTTAATGGCGCAGATGTGTTTAAACGTGTGAACGTGAAGTTAAAGTAAAACATAAAACGTAAACGTGAAAGTAAAAAATAAAAGTGCCTGAAATGCAAACGTCTAAAACTTTAATATAATAGTATTCTATAACTCACCATAAAATGTATAGCACTTTTAATAAATATATTTAACAGAGATGGATGCTTACATCCACCTTAAAATCTCGTCAACAAGAATCGCTACAGTGGTCTTTGCGTACGAACATCTCTGAAACTGATGTGCGAACGCTATGCGTACGACTTCTAATTAAAATCATTAAATGCATGTTTTTTATGCAACTAGATATGCAACACACGCTGCACGCAATGCATGTTAAGTTGCCTAAATAAACGTAAACAGTTTGTTACACGATTGCTCACCAGTTTTATTTGTGCAAACCATTGAAAGCGTTTTTTGATTAGATTAGAGAGTAGGGGGATGGTTTGTTTCCGTAGAAGGGGTTGGCTTGAGAACCTGACAATGTGAATACGTTCCGGCGGCGCGAAAAAATTACTTTTACGTTATGTAGATATTTTATATGAACTTGCAAGCGTTTTCCAAAAATTTTAATTTGATGAGAATTGTTCTTTTTCTAGTGTTATTTTATTTGGTTGCGGTAGATAGAAGATATGTGATATGTGAAAGTATTTATCTTTTGAAACCAGCGAACCGGATTTTTGTTAATAATTTTGTGCAATTCAAAAAGGCCAAGCAAACTGCTGACTGTTGAAGTGTGTATTTTAAGAAAATATAAACTAAAATTTAGATTGTTTATGTTTAAAATCACACCGCGCACTTAAAAATAGCATTCAAACTCAGAACGATTTGTTCTAAACTAAATTATGCATTTACTCAAGTGTTGATATTATTCCGATCTATACATATTTTACGCAATTCGTAAGTATTATAGCAGTTGAGTGAAGTTTTCGTGCTGACGTTTTGTTGTGTAAGCTTTTGATGTCTCTTTTATCGTTCAATAGCACGACATCCTATCCATTGCTGGTGTTCATAAACAAATAAAATATTCTCTTCCTTGATTGCAATAAATCAAAGGGATCTTCGACACCGAAATCGGAACAAATTGGAGGTAAACTGCCAATATTAAAGGTCGGAATTGTAACGTACCATTCTTCGGTTATGATGCACAATTATTTTTTGTTTTGTAATCAAATCAGAAGTCAGGTAACGAGACGCAATCACTTTGTTTAGTTTCGTTAATAAGACGGCAATTTTAACCATATTGTTTTAATGTAAATAGTATATTGCGTTATCTCTAACTGAAGCCCAGTTTATTATTGTAAACAGCAGATCCTAATGTGAGCAAATTTGTTTTCCACCAGATTATATTATGATCGATTAAATCAAAACGTCTGAATTTGCAAAGGTCAACCATTTTACTATTAAGGAAACTACATATATAGATTAAGCAATTGTATTTCACTGGTGTATTATTTTAATAGCAGTGTTCTGATGTGGAGTTATTTAATTATGTAAAACGGATTTTTGTTAATCGATATCTTACTCGTCTTGATTGAAAATACTGGAGATAACTGGATCATGATTGGTTTCAGATAAGGATTTTTTTAACTTTACTTTGCTTTACGTATAACTTTTTCTATTGACGCCACTATTTTTACAGGGAAGGTATATTCCAACTACCAATATCAAGCCACATCATTAACCCCGGAAGATTAACGTAAATATAGTTCTATAGAAGTATACTGTTTGCTTCGCAAATTGGATCAACAAGTTAGGGTATCATGTTACGCGGACCTTTGTTTATGTACCTCGCCATGTAACTTGGTGGCTGCAAGAAGACACAAGAGGGCTCAAAAATCATTTCTATACAGCTACATTTACACATAGACTGGTAGATGGAGATCACCAGAGTTTGTTGACCTTCTCCTCAATATTGGTCTCCAGAGTTCTAGGAGAAAGCTAGCTTATCAGGGTGCCAGGCTATTAAGGAACAGATTAGCAGGAAGCAGGTTATCAGGGAGAAGCTTATCACGGAGCAGAATCCGGAGATGCAATCATCTACGTCGCCCATTGACTGATCCAAAAGTCCGACCATGTCTCCCACTAGCCTGAGGTAGAGCCGCTCATGTCGCCAATTAATCCTAACGTTTACCACTGACCATACGCTAAGTCATTTGAGTCTACAGCTGACTGATCCAAACTAGTCTATCACGTCTGCTACTGCCTGAAGAAGTGTGCGGTCCGGGGGTGGGGCCTGGGGCATTTTCACGTTTTCTACTGCTGAGAAAGGGGTTAAGTTGGGCAACCACGTTTACTATTAGTATGACGTCACTTCCTGTACCAGAAGTCACGTAGCTACTCTCCTCATAGTTACTCTATCTAATCATATTGTGGGGTACATCGGGATCATCTTCATTTGAAAATAAAACGGTTATTGCAGGAGCTCACGCAAACCTTGAAAATTCCAGATGAACAGTGGCCGTTAAATTACCTTAAAACTACAGATACCAACAATTTTGCTTAAATAATGACCTACTGAGGGTTATATTGTATATTCTTCCATGTATAAATGAGGATTTTTTGGAGCCCAGTATCTTGCATTTTAGCTGTTAACTGTAACTATACCATTTAACCAAAATGTTACCTCTCCTGTATGGTAAATAATGTTGTAAAAGTTCGCATCGTCTTTGAACTGACAGGTTATCTTTTCGTAAAATTCCAATTGTGGATCTGAATTATCCTTTAATACCACAACTACCAAGTGTACTCATAATCGCTCACCAGAGGTGCTGTGAGTACTGCAGAGGATTCCTTTATCTAATCCTCATAAAAATACCGATTTATTGCATAAATAGGGACCAGAAGATATAAAATTCTAGCACATTATTTACCGAGTTTATCCACGGACGTCGTAAGTGGACTAAACTTCCAGAAAGCAAGCGAGACGATTATACAACCAGTTCAAGGCGAAACAATCCAATTAAAAACTGACTACAACTGGATTAAATGGTATTCACGGTCGTGAGAAAAACAGCTTCCGGTGTTCATCCAAACCCTAAACAAGAATTAAAGAAATCATTCACCTGAAATATTCATCCCAAGTATATCGAGAAAAAAACCTCTAATATTTCGGAGATGTAGTTACGCAGCCTTATACAAATACAGCTAAACACCATTGCACAGAACTGGTTGCAAAATGCGACAACCGGGGTCAAAGGAATATCTCTTATGTTACTGTAGAAATTCGTTATTCGACCACCACAAAAGTGGCACCCCAAATCCTCGTAAAGAGTAAAGAAACAAACCAACCACCGTATGAAATGTTCCTGACCGAGGAGTGTTTCAAATCAAAGAAGAGCGTTTGCACTACAGATAAACCTTACTGAATTCGAGTCAATACTTGGACTGTTCCCAAACCGACAAAAAAATCCCCCGAGAAAGGGGGCCATGAAGTACTACAGAACAATTAGGAACGGTTCCATTTCTAAGATTCAGCCAATCCCGCGAGTGAGTGGTATGTAAAATTAACAGCAAAATCAATATTATTACATACTAATGTTCATAAATTTAAATACATAAGAAACACCGCCACCATGTATAAAACCATGTACTTTGCGTGTGCTCCACTTCTTGAACGTTTTCTCCTGCTTCCGAAGAGAAAATTAGCTTTCCTAGATACTTTCTTTTGTCTACAATTCGTTGTTAATCCCCGGTAATTATTCTAGACAGTTCTCTCCGTTAGAAACTTTGATTTAACGTTTACTTGAATTCGAAAAATGATTAAATTATATACTTTTAATTGCGCGTAACCAAAACCAAATAACGGATTCATCCACTTCCGAAAGGATTTAGCCAAGACGGGACTGAAAATGACACGGCTTTACTTTTTTGTAAGTGTATTATACAGGATGTTTCTGAAATAGGGTTCCGAATTTCTACTGCATGTAGAACTCATTAAAATAAGACAAAATGTTCATATAAATATGTGCCCTAAAACGCACCCTTAAAAAGTTACAGGCCCTTGAAAGGGTTCGAATGAAACTGATTTTATTCAATTATTTCAAAAACGATAAAAGATAAAGAGATGAAATTAAGGGAACATACATAACTTTTCACGCCGAGTAACATGAGCTAGGCCATTTTTCGTTATTCGAATCATAGGCGTCCTTTTCAGGGGGATGGAAAGGGTATCAAGTCCCTAAAAAAATACCCTTTTCATCCCCCTGAAAAGGACACATATGATTCGAATAACGAAAAATGGCCTAGCTCATGTTACTCGGCGTGAAAAGTTATGTATGTTCCCTTCATTTCGTCTCTTTATCTTTTATTGTTTTTGAAATAACTGGATAAAATCAGTTTAATTCGAACCTTTTCAAGGGCCTGTAACTTTTTAAGGGTGCGTTTTAGGGCACATGTTTATAGGAACATTTTGTCTTATTTTAATGAGTTCTACATGCAGTAGAAATTCGGAACCCTATTTCAGAAACACCCTGTAGATCGTCTTGGGCAATGCTATATTTTAGTATTTATTTCCAAATTACGAAATACTTTCAGAAATAATTTTTTTTATAAAAAGAGAACTTAACTTACGTTAAGGTAGACGACTGGTTAATGATCCATGCAAAATAATGTCCTACTTATTGTTCAATTTGGAAAACGATCGCTATAATTCAAATATTGGAAGAAGCTGTTAGCATTTTAAGGTTCCAGGGCTACAAACGCTACTTAATGTTAAAGGTCAGAACACAATCATCCTTATCTAAGTACTACATTCATTATTACGAGAATTATACTTAATACAATCATTTAAAGAATTGGTAACAACGTACAAAACTAAAAATTTAACTTATCTTCCAGTCCTTCCAATTGCAAAAATCAGTCTTCAATTCGTGAAAACCAGTCTTACCTAATTAGAATACCCAAATCAAACATTTATGTAAAAACATTACATATTAATAACGTGTTCAGAAGGAAGTTAATAATTTTCGCGTTACAAGTCACTGTTATTCCGCTAGATTATCGTATCACGTATGTATATAGTAGAATACATTCTCCGACTCTTTATTGGTTGCTCTTGTGTACATAAAATCCTTTGTTATTTAATTACTTCTGTAACTCAAAGAATCCTTATGAATGATTACGTACAGCATAGCATTGTGACTGCGCAGTAACCAACCCTTCCCGTACACGCCGCCGCAAGCCTTTACCATTTATCTTTTTATTCACACCTCAACATTAATAATAAAGTGTCAACTTCGGAATTATGGTAATGTTATACTACATACGCCCGAACAAGCTGACATTTAATTTTATTATTATGTTATAACCAATTCTTTTGTAACTAGCTTCATTACTCAGTACACCCGAAAATTCACTACTAATTAACACAACCGTGCTTAATTAAAACTAAAATCGATATTAAGTATCCCACCACGCTATATTTAATATTATCGTTTCTGTAATATAGAGTAATATTGTAATGTGCAAAAATCGATATCGGTTGGATTCTGGTCAATTCTATGTTTCCTCTGATTATTACTGTTTGGTAAAACCAAAATTTATCTGTAGCCTGAATAGTTAGGATTGTGATTTACTTTGGTTTACTCGTTACTTATTTCTCTACCAAAATGATCTAAATCTTCTGTATTTACTATTTATTATAATTGATTAAATTATTCCTTCGTCATACGTATATTTCTTATTGTATAAAGGTTCCTAAAATAAACCTACTAGTGCATCTATACGTGGGTTCTGGTTAACTGTAAATTCTTACATTTTATAGGTATCTGTCACTTTGCTAAATCACCACTAGATGGTGATACCATTGAATAATTGCATATTACTAAACATGCTTTATTGAAATACATCTGTTTAACAATTTTAAGTTCTGATAAGAAAATTTTCTTGAATACCTTGCTCTAAGGTGTGGTTTCTTAACGGCCATTTTATTAGGTGTAAAATATATTTTAGAAAATTTCTCTGGTTGCTTTTCTTCGGTGTGTAAATCACCAGTTTTAAATGGGAATTTTTTCACAAAATATATTTCTTCATTTGGTGTAGTAATATTAGTTGCGATGGTTGCGGATATAAAAAATGTTACTTACACACACACACATGGTTAGTTAGCTAGGTTTTCTTCAATCTCGTTATAACTGGAATCTGTCTTTTAGGCTAAAAATACGATATTTAAATTAAAAGAAGTATATTTAACCAGTTCGTGGTAAATTATTACATATAGCTTGTCTACAATGTATAGAGGTAAAACAACGTTATAGAAATAAATTGCTATTATATATTTTACCTTATTCTGATTTTTCTTCTCGTCTGCCATTATCTTCGTTTACTTTACATAGTGTTGAATATTCGTTAGTGTACCTTTCGTCTCGCTTGTGGTTTTGATACAATGTACCGTTAACTGGGTCTGCTCGTAAGTGATTACTGGTAGCTGTCTGCAATTACGAGGATGGAATTTAAACGGTATTAGCTACTGCAGTACCCGTCCATCAGAAGGATAGATTATTCCATTACGTACTAATAAACATTTATGCATTTACTTTTGAACCTGTTTTCGGTTACACGCTGCCTTCCGCAGGGATAACTACAGTATCTACACAAAAGTGCCTTTAAATTAATCATATTACAAAAAAGTTTTATTACATTGTTTACTTTTATTGCAACTTCGGTGTCATCTTGATAGCTGAATTCTTTTAAGCTTCGTAAAGATTTCACTAGCATAAAACTGTTATAAGTTGATTCAATCATTAACTAATATGTTGTGCACTTAATTTAACCAAATTTATAGTGATTATTACTTAACCTTTACATAAAACACCTAGTGATGTTTTAGCCTTTAGCTCATCTTTGACATTATCTTAACTACTGTTTACGCTATCTTACGCAGTGGCAGTAACCTAAAGCATAAATTGTATATACCGGTTGTCTATGTCGTGTTATTTATACTATATTTATTAGCTTTTAAGAACAAAGTTTCTTTTATTGGGATAAGAGTGTTCAGATGATTTGTCTTGAATTAGAAATTGATTAGTTACTGTACATGCATGTTAGGATATGAACTGATCAAGCTTCTCCGATTGTCTATACATACTTGAATTTTTCATTGTCAAGGGGGGGGGGGTTATGTTTGGATATTGTGAAACGAAAGGCAAATTGAAGTGTTACTTTTCTAACGTATACCTTTGCGGTTATATATGTATACATAAATTTTAATTTTCAGGGTTACGTTTTATGAAAGATCTTTCAGCGTAGCAGAGAGGGGCATTACGTTCTTTTATTAAACTAGCTAAATTGATTAAAGTTGAGTTTATAACCCGTAAAATCTCGATATATACCACCTATCCATCCAACTTGGAAAGCGACCGTTTTAATTCAAATATTGGAAGAAGCTATTAGTATTTTAAGGTCCAGAGGCTACATCCGCTGCTTAGTATTAAAGTTTAGAATATAACCATCTTTATACGAAAAATAAAACACCTGATTTAATATAATCTATTAATAAAATAGGTAACTCAAGGTACAATTTTCACGTGCAAAAATCCTTACCCAAAACCAAAAATTAAATTCCAGCATTTTCAGTTGAAAATAACAATTTATGATTCATGGAAATTAGTCTTACCTAATTAAAATACGATTCAGGACACAGTTAATAATTTCCTCGTTTCAATTACGTATCATGTATTTATATAATAGAGCACAATTCACTTACATTTTATTCGCCTATCTGGCGTACATAAAACCGTTTGTTTTTTTGTTTAACCCCTTGATTATTTGCCACATGGTTTACTTTTGCAATAATATAGCTTTCATTCATATTCTATTCTAGATTTTGTTAGAAAAACCATTTTCTTTCAAAAAACATATCATCTTTTTTATATTTTGACAATTATGTTTCAAATTTTCTTTGACCCCCTTATTTATTTTGTGTTGTATTCTACTTACATTGCATCTCAAATACATGCGTAACTGTGAGTACACCATTACAATGATCACACCTTGGTTGTTCGCTATTCCATATTATTATTTAATGTTAGTGTACCCTATTCTTAATCTTACCATTATTGTAGTTCCCCTTCTCGTCGTTTGTGGACAATGTCTCCTTTTAATGACCTTGGGTTCCAGAAGTTTTAATTGTTTATTTATTGTTTCCCACTCTGCTTACCACTTACCCAAAATCAACTTTTTTATCTTAGGTTTGTCTGAGGGTATTCTACATTTATTTGTTGAAGTGTTTTCTTTACGGTACAGTGAATGGGTAAGTTACTTATTGCTGTAGATTTTCAATGTTGTTTGAATTTAACCTGCTTAATAAAGTGATTGTTACATTTTCCAATTTTTACAGCGTATTTCAACAACAGCGACATTATTTTATATTTAAGAGGAAGTATTTCGGTTTCAATACAAATACTGGAAGAGGAATTAGTAAAAAATGCCCATATGGTATAACGGATGTAAATATTTTGCACATCTAGTTTTTTAAGTAAGGATTTCGATGCAGATCCGTACGCTATGCAGCAGTAGGCTATATGAGGTAGGGTTAACGATTTCTAGCCTCTCAATTCCGCTTGTTTATCTGCACCGTACCACCTGTTCACGTGCAAGATGTTAAGTGGTTCTGTGTGTATTTATTTGGATTTGTTCAATGTGTCACTTCCACGTCAAATTTTCGTATAGTGTGATCACCTAAAATTTATAATTTGGGGCACATTTAATTTTTTTCTTTTTTTCTGGAATAACTTTGGTATGTAATGTGGATGACGTAATCTACAAAAGTGTACACAGGCCGTTTTAGTTGTTGAAAATTGTAATCTTACATTTTCTGTTTTTTAATTAATGGCGCTTATCGCTGTTTGTAAAGCAGTGTTATGCAGTGCTTTACCCTCATATAAAGTAAATGTGGCTAGGTCATCTACTACAAGCACCATCCTATACATGGATTTAAGGTTCTGGTTAGGTATCTAACAGCAACTAAAAATAATGCTACGGTAACAGGTGATCCTTGCGGAATTCCATTTTCTAGGAGATACTTGGAGTATAAGTTGTTTCTTGTTTCTATTTGGATGTATCTACCCTTTAGGAATGATTTTATATGTAAAGCCAAATTTTCTCTCATTCCCCTGAAACTTTTATAAGAGACGATATCTCCAAACCGTACCGTGTGATTTTTGGATATCAAAGAATACTGATGTACAGTGTTCTATTCTCTTGAAGATTTCTTAGATTACATTAGGTAACAGTAATACAATATTTCATCTTTTGTTGAACGTTTTTTTAATCATGTCTGCTACCTAGTGATTAGTTGGTACCTATCTAGAAAGTTTGTTAGACGCTTGCAGACCATTTGATGTAAAGCTTTTTCTATACAACTAGATAGTGCGATAGGAGGGTAACTGGACACTTCTAGTGCACTTTCTCCTTGTTTTGGTATTGGCATTGTTATTGACGTTTTCCACCCAATGTAATAATCCCCTTAGCTCACATCTTATTGTATAAGAATAAAAGTGCTCCTAAACCAGTTTTAGGTAAATCCTTTACATCGAGTATGTTATGTTGTCTAACCCCGGAGACGTCTATTTGATGCTTTGTAGAGCCATATCTAGTTTTTCTGATGTAAATGGTTTATTATACCAAACTTTCTACATTTTCTTCATGATCAATTGTAACTTCTCGAGTTTTCTTGGTTTCTTTAAACGCCCTTTCGTAGTTGTCAGTACGACATATCTGTGCGAAGTATGTCGCTATTTTTTCTGTTACATGAATCGGTTCTTCAATCAGTTGAACGTCTTCTTCTAATTTGGACGATACTCTTTCAACAAACTTGTGAGATAAAGTTTTTATTTTCTTCCCAGGATTCTCTTTTGCAACCAAAATTAAACTCTTGTAAGCTTATGACTGAATTGTTTAAGCTGCTTTCTTCGGTTTTTGCTTGATATTGAGATTTTAGCCTTTCACCAGGAGCTGGAATTATATTCAGTGTTTTATTGGTATTGGGTATATCTTTTTCCGCAGCGTCTACAATTGCCTTAGAAAGTCGTGGGTGACACAATTAGTTTCATGCTGGTTATTTACTCGAGGGATATTATCTTGAAAAATTTCCCAATTTGCTGATTTAGTATTCTATCTGTAAACCACTTAACAATTGATTATGCGTATGTACTTGAATGTAAATCTGATATCTGATCTCCTACAAATTCTTGGGCGATTTGTGCTGAACATATATTATTATTTGGTAAAAAAAGTTATTTGATCTCGAGTTGATATAGGTAGGCTTTACATTATTGAGTAGCACCAATTATGAATGATTTAGTAAGTTAACTATTTCTGTGTCTCTGCTATCTTACTTAATCGAGCCTCAGATCTTACTGTGGACATTGAAATCCCCCTCTAACAGGAGTGGTTTAGCGAGTTGTCGATCAGTTATTTCTATTTCAGTAATGGTCCATTTATTATTTAGCAAATACCCGTATATTGCAGACGTTTACTTTGATGAGAATATGCAGCTGCACTAAAACAGCTACGCCGCCTTTTGATCTTTCAGAGTATGGAGCATCGACACTAACAGTTTTATAGTTATTTATGTGAAACTCGTCGCTACCTTTGAGATGCGTTTCTAGTAAGTTAATAACTAAGGGTAGCTTTATTGGTATAAACTTTAGTTCGTCCTTACTTTTAATACTTCCGCTACAATTTCATTGCATTATGGTCTGCACTTTGTTACAAATATGTACATAATAATATAACTAGATCACGAAAATCAAATTAAAATGACCAAGATTCTAGTACAGCAAACGCAAAAAAAATAAGTAAATAAATAAATATATGTAAATAAGTAAAATGACCAGAATCTTACAAGTAAAATCACTGGTATATTACATTACGTTTTGTAATATCTAATTAGATTCAATTGCCTCTTGAATGGCCTATTTTATTCTTCTCTCGAGCTTCTCGAAGCTCGCGTTCTTCTATTATTCTAACAGATTCCAATGAATCCTGTCTACTGACACTCTTTTTCTTTCTTCACCAGATGTATCCCCGTTCACAGATTCAGAAGGGTCATTTGACTAGTGGTAAACAACAGGGTGAGGTGTCACAAAAGTATTAGCTTCATCCATCTTGTTAATCAGGAGTTTAATTGCTTCGACTGGGAGCGGTAATAATTCCTTTACTAATGATTGCAGCTCTAACTTGGGTTGTGCAGATGCTGCAGCTGCCTGGAGTTGTGTATACTTTCTTTTTGGCTTCACAATAAGTTATCTTTTACTTATTACGTACTTTTTGTATCGCTTTTTCTTGTTTTAAAGCGGGCCAGCTTATCTCTGTACCATTGCTAGGTCCTCTACAGTTTACACAAATTACTGGCTCTTCACAAGAGTTACCTATGTAAAGTAGTTTTTCACTTACACATAATTGGTCTGTTATTGTACACGTAGCTGCTAGATGTCCAAATTTGTGATATCTGAAGCAACTAACTGGTGGAGGCTGTGTTGGTACCCAGGATAACTCCAGAACGAAGACACATACTTACTTAAAATTTTGTACTTAAGTTTAATTTCATTTCTTCTAAAGGTGACTAGATTTTAGGAAAAATTCAGCGTCGTTGAGGGGAGGTTTATTTGGAGCTGCTTTTGATTTCTATCAAATGCTTCTGAAACAGCTGTATGTTTCAAAGATATAAGAATACCAATATATAGACCTGAACTAAAGCTTAATCTAGGCGACAAAGAAGTTCCTATGCTAAAATTTAAGCGCCCGTTCAATTTTGTTCAATATCTGAATAATGATTAATTTTATAAGAAAATATATAGACATGTTTTTTGGAGAAAATGTAATTTTCCATAACTTTTCTTTATAAAGTTTCGTAATATCAAACGAAATTAAATAAATATGATTGAAAATGCTCGAACTGTATTATCGATATTTTTATAGAAGCGGGCGGATTTGGATTTTTTTAAGTTATCATCTAGATGTTCATTAACATGTGTATGACATGAAGTTATAACCGTCTGTTTAACATAGATTGTTGTTTTTGTTTTTAAAATGTTTCTTATTTTCGTGATGAACTTATTATAAAAAATGTTGCACCTTCAGAAAAGTTTAAAATCGGGTGTAGCATGAATTGAACCTCTTCTATCACATCGAGCATTTGACCCGGTTTGTACCAGCAACCCATCTTTAACCTTACTAATAGACCATATAACACCTTTTGCATTAAAAATGGACTTACCTTGGCGAAGTTCAATCCACCTTTTCGTTTCAGAACAAGAAACCGCGGCTGTGCGACATTCTCCGAGTTCTTAGAATTCGAGGGTTGGTCAAGTGGACTCTTTCCCACTTTCATGTTTAATGAGTAGGCACTCGGAGTACAAAATAAGAAATTCTCAGGAGGAAAACAAGTGTTAAGGAGGAAAATAAGTATTGTTTTATTTTAACACTTGTTTTCCTCCTTTTTCTATTTGGGTCTGTGATTTCCAAGTCTTTGTTCCTCGGGGTGTGAGACTGCACCTCGGCGGAGACCCGGCCTTTCTTTAAAGCAAGTCCTTTTCTTTTTACTTTTCAAAACCTTATTACCAACAACCGCGAAGGTTAAGCACGGTCGTCACTGTGCTACCGTAACGGTTATATCTCCAAACCTCGACGCCTCGTCCATTTCCACCTTATTCACACACTCTCTACACGTTCTACCGCCTCCACAAAAACCACACAAACCCGCACACACACACAGAAACCCGCACACACACAAACCCGCGCACACACGCAAACCCGCCCTCTTACCCACACCTGCCCAACGACCTGTACTTGTGATTCCTACACCAGCTTTCCCCAATCCTAAATCCACCCGCTCTCAATCCTCGAGGGATTGCATCCGCAATATCCCGAAATCCATGACCATCCAGAAATCCTTTTACAACTCCATTAAACCCCTTAACCTTCCACGGTTGAACTTAAAGTTTAACCATAACCACACCTGTCTGCTACAGACCTCCTCGCCCTTGCGGAATGTACACAGCTTAGGCTGTGACACCATTTCAGTGATCCCACAGTAACCTTGACCCAACTATCCGGTCCCCGTCCCTACAACTCCACCCTTACAGTGCCCTCCTTTTCTTGTGTTATTCGTCGCGTGGATAAGGATATTCTAGAATCCGAGATTCTCGGTGCGATCGATCTTCCACACGTGAGGAAAGCCGTTCGCATCACCGCTAAGGCGACGAACTCTCCCAAATCCCTTGTGCGGATCATAACCTCTTCCCAAACCACCCTCGAGTACCTCCTCGCACGCGGTGTCATGTTCGAGCGACCCTACAGTTGCGAACCCTCCCTTATTCCTCAAACTCTCCCCACGTATTGTTCCACCTGCACGCAGGCCAACCTGTGCTATCCGTTGTACCAACTGTGGCTAAAGCCACAAATCGGCTTCCTGCAAATCCTTGGATAATCCAAGGTGTAAAAACTGCGGGGAAGCTCACCCTTCCTATTTCTTCAAGTGCCGGAAGCGGTGGGAACCTTCCAGTTCTCCGTCGAAGACGGCATCCCTTGAACCTATCCTGTCTTCCGAAGAGTTCGACTCGGAAGACACAGCCCACCTTAAGCCATCTCTCGCCACTGAATCCTTATCCACCAAAGACTTCCTACAAATCCCCACCCACTCTCTCTTCCAGATTTTCCCCGACAGTCTAGATAAGGTTGTCCGCACCCTAGATTCGCTATTCCGAAACTTCTTCCAACGGAGCACCAACATCTGCGTACCCGGTACGCGGGTGAAGGTCGCCATAATCTGTCAACCCAATCCTTAACTCCCTACAAATGGATGTCCTAGCAGGGACCGTTAACTACAGGGTCGTTCGTCGGAAACGCTCCTTACTTAAACACTTTCTACACAAACATAATATACACATCATTTCGATCACAGAAACAAAACTCACACCCAGATACACACTTAATTTCAACACATTTCACACCTATGTAAACATTGGCCAACTCGGAGCCGCCCTCTTAATTAAAAATTGCTTCCCATCCACTCCTTTTCAACTTTCTGCGCACCTACAGCATCTCGAATGCGTTGCTGGGACGATGCACTTTCCCACTCCTTAGCATTTATTTCATACTACAACCCGCCCGACCACAACACCCTATCCGACGACCTTTTAATCTACGCTTCTAGCCTCTCTAATGCAGTTGTCCTAGGTGATATCAATGTCCGCCACACCCAATTCGGTGACACCGCAAGTAATGGCAATGGTAACAGACTATTATCCGTTCTGTTGCAGTTGCCGATGTTGCGAATCGCCAATACACAGCCAACATACGTCGAACACGTAGGTGCCTCAATAGTAGATCATATCATAGTTTCCGAACCCATAGCTCACTATTTCGATCGTGAGTGCTTTCTGGGCACCACAATCACATACCACTACTGGTCAAAACTTCATTCTGTCCAGCTCCCCCTACACCTCCTCAATACACAGTCATTAAAGATTTTTCAAAGGCAGACTGGAATGTGTTCTCCGAACACATCTCTAACAACCTTCCTACACCACATCTTCAAACCACCCAAGATCTCGAGAAAGCCATTAGAGACCTAACTTCCGTAATTACGGAAGCGCTCGATATCTCTGTACCATTAAAAACATCGACATTTTCCGTAAACCGCTCCCATAGCACATTGTGAACAGGATCAAAGGGAAAAGACGAACCTATAGTCAATTTCTCGCGATCTAGGGATCCGGCTGTCAATACCGAATACAATCGCCTTAATCAGGCCAGAAGCAAACAAACGGAAGACTCCTGGACCAAATCCACCTCCCAGTTAGATTATAGAAATGGTAAACTCTTCTGTCAACAGTTCGATAGACAGGCCAGAAGAAAAGTTAACCCTAAATCCTACCTAATCAAGGAAAGGCCGATTTCTTTGGTCATCACCTGCAATCCACTTTCCGATTCTCAGATAATCCCCAATTGGATAACCGGTTCAAGGCACTTGTAGAGGGTCGCTTTGAATAATTTAGCAACGTTAACCGTCCTGAAATTTCTGTTATGCCCCCATCACGCCCGACCAGGTCCACACTTATTTCAAAAAAGGAAAAAATTCTGCCCCACGTCATGACGGCATAAATCGCAAAATCCTCCGTCGCTAACCCGAACCACCCCTTTTATTACTATCCAACATATGCAACCAATGCCTAATCCTATCTCATTTCCCGACGGAATGGAACTCCGCCTCCACCGTCATGATACGGAAACTCCACGCCGACTTAACTCGACCCTCCTCCTGTGGACCAATCTCTCACCTGAGTTGCCTCGGAAAATGCTTTGAGCAGATTCTAGCTAGGCGACTCAGGGATCACCTAGAATTCAACGACCTCCTTCCTAATAACCAATTCGGTTTCCGTCCCAACCGAACGTGTCACGATCCCTTGTTGAAGCTACATACAGAGACCACCAGAGCATTCAATCAGAAGCAATGTAATCTGGCTGTGTTTCTGGACATTAAGCAAGCATTCGACAGGGTCTGGCATCAGATATTTCCGAAGTTACACAACCCGGAGTAGTTGTTGCGTTGTTTGCGGTTGACACCGCCTTCTGGACGATTAATCGGAACAGCAAAACGGCTTCCCGCCTCATATCCAAAACCCTACGGAACTTTTCCAACTGCGCGAACCGGTGTAGAGTTTCTGTCAATCCTCGAAAACCCAAACAATCCTCTTCCGACATCCTAACTACGCTGAAGGTAAGTTCTCAAAGCTTGCATCCAGAAACGTTTCGCTCACCCTAAACCGAGAAATACTCACACTACAATATGAAGTCACCTACCTGGGAATCCTCTCTACTATAACCCTCAATTGGCTCCTCGATATAAAGGAACACTCAATAGGATTAGAAACCGTGCAAATCTACTGGGCACCCTCCGGGGTAGAATCAGGGGCTGCCACCCTAAAATACTTCAACACACCTACCAAACATACATCCGCCCTGTTATAGATTTTCGAGAACCCATATATACCAATATAAACCCCAATCACCTTTCCTCTATCGCCTCCTGTGAACGCCAAATTTTTAGACACATACATAGGTTACCCCTCACGTACCCTAGTGACCTCACAACACAACACGCAAACATACCACCAATGACACACAGAATCCAAACACTTCAGAAAAACTTCGCGCATAAAGGACTTTTCTGCAATACTATCACAACCAAAGAAATCTTTACCACTCCCTACAAATACCGTTTTCTCCAATTCCCACGAAGGAAACCTAAATTAAAATTCAAGTATCCCCCTGCGATCCTTGCATAACTTCTTGACGACCTCCAGGAGGAGATATAGGAATCCCTAGATAACATCCCATATCCCCTTCGCATCCCGCCGTCTATTCAATGACGACCTAGCATGAAACCGGACAACGAATCTCATTAACCACACTAAGCACGATACACCTCTCTAAACAACACACACGCTTAAACCAATTAACACACTATTAATTATCTTTTTTTTTCTTTTTTTAACACCAAAAATAACCACATTTCATGATTGTAAACTATACAATAACACAAAACATCGCAACCCCAACAAGCATGGGTTAACCAGGGCTGAAGAGAAGGACTCCTGAACAGTCTATAACTAAGATATATATATATATATATATATATATATATATATATATATATAAGCTATAAATAAGTGATTACTAACCATAAGCATGAGCATACTAACAAAAAAAGTTACTAAGGTCGACCATGGCAGTGCTCCCATACTATGGCAAGACGACAATACTCTGTAGAGAGGCAACAGCTTTTCCACTGGCGTTTCAAAGCTTCCCTTGGCCACGCGCAGGCATCCGCGTATGCACCTGCCAAATTATTTCCTGAATTCAGAGAATTCTTATGAATGATAACGTTCAGTATGGAACTGTTACTTAATGCAAAAATTTCCGTGCTATTTAATATTCTAAGTGGATCGTCTACACCAACCTTGTCCGTCAAAGCACCCACTAGTATTTGCCATTTAACTCTTTATCCACATCTCAATATTAATAATAAAATGTTTTTCTTCTATTTTATAGTAACTTTACATACGCCCGAGAATCCAAAAGAAGTTGACATGAAATTTTATTTATTATGCAATAAGTCGTTCGTTATTAGCTGTTGTGTTTATGGTGTTTTGGTAATGAAGAATAATATACAATAAAAATTTAATCTATCGCTTACAAAATATAATTGCATTTTTTGCAAAATATTCCTTAATTTAAGGTTGGTAAAAAATATCAATTTTAGTAACTACTGTCCTTATTCTACAACTTTTCTGAAGTCATTTTTCTGTATCACCTATTCTGAAGTGGCAGGGGAGTATTCTTTCGTTGACATAAATAGACTGTAACTTCAATACGCCTTAATCAATTTTCACAAATGTAGACTCCATGCAAAGAGAATTAAAGATGGATTCCAAAAACAAATAACAACACTTTCAATTTTTTAATAGGCAATTAGAGGTCAGTATGTAACACCTAGCTCTATTTATGATTTTTCTGAGAAATTTCAAATAAAATGCTATAACTCTAACCATCTTACAAAACGGCAAATATGATGACTTATTGCCATGCCAAAACCGCTAAGATATCTCTTGTCATTCCAATGATATTGCCATTTTTTGTTGAATGTTGAATAACAAGTAAAAATGCACCAAAAAAATATTTATTAACATAAATAATGAATCAAAACTAAGGGAGCTACTCTTAACAGAAATTTACAAAACGCATCTACTACCTAATTATATTAAATACTCAAAATTCTCGCCATCATTTGCTATGCACAAATTCAGTCTTTCTACTGCGGAATTAACACTGGTCTCAATTTCAGCAAGGGAAATACTTCGAACTGCTTCCCGAATCCTATCTTTCACATCCTCACGTGTAGTTGAACGTGTTTTAAAAACTAAATCTTTGATTCTTCCCCATAAGGAAAAATCTAAAACCGTAATGTCTGGTGACCATGGAAAAATACTCCCACGTCAAATCCACTTATCTGAAAATAGAGTATCTAAAAACCCCGGCATCTGCTACAAAATGCGCAGGGGAACCATCTTGCTGGTACCACATGTCTAATGTGCTTTGAATAGCAATATCTTCCAGGAGAATCGTTTCTGCAATCTACATTTAATTCTCTTTGAATGGAGTTTACGTTTGTGAAAATCGATTCACATATGGAAGTTACAGTATTGTCAGTATATGTCAACGAAAGAACAGTTCCCCCAACATTTCAGAATAAGTGATACAGAAAAATGACTTCAACAAAAGTGGTAGATTCTAAAATTAATATTTTTACCAACCTAAATTAGAAAATATTCTGTAAAAAAAGTGATAGATTGCACCACCTAACAGAATACTATGGACTTAAAAACAGTTTTAATCATTCTTTTAGAGCCGATTTTGTTAAAAGAATTTTTTCCAAATTCTGGGACATACGGTTTCCGAGATACGGCCGGTCGCCACCCTTAATGAATCACCCAGCACAATAAACAAGAATATGTATTTAACCATACTTACAAAAATATACGAGAAACGTCACTACTCAAAACGAAGTAATCCTGAAATGTTTAGCTGTATAGAAAAATTGGCGAAACAATTTTTATTAGGAACGTGTTTTAATACAGTCTTTTCAAACCTGAAAAACTATTATTTTGTATCTTTTGGGTACATTGTATTAAAGAAACGTAAACAAACGTATCATACACGAGTTAATGTTTAAACTAATGATATGAGACAAATTTTACTCGAAGGTTATGAATAAAATTTAACCAGAAACCATTACTTGGTATATTTTTATTTGTAATTTAGACTAACGTTCAAAGTCAATACTAAAACGCGACGCGAAAAACGAGAATGATTTTAGAGTAAATCAAATTTCATGTAACTTGATAGTGTAAATAAAGAAGACGAAGAATGTGTTTGAAATTTGTTTCACTTCCAATTTTTCACGAGAAATAATCGTCTATTTTTCCAGAAAATTGACTTGTTCCCTTACAAAACAAACATAGGGCGACGCGCTCGGTCTACAGAATTGATTTCATTTATAACCGTGATTCTTACGACAGGCAAATTTCAATCTCGTCGCAAGATAGTGGTAGGTATGGAGGCGTACAGAATTTTGATTTTAATAAAATCTTATAATACCAAATAAAAACAAGTTGCGACATCGGCTGAATTCCCGGGGGATGTGATGTTGATGTGATTTGGTCGTAGAATGACGCGTTGGGCTTGGGAAGAAGGGGTGTCGCATACATATTGATAAGCCGTCGCGACTGATAGCGGCCGGATCAGATAGTGGAATCATAACCTGCATGCGAATATCAAGACACCTCTTTAAAACCACCCACAAAACCGCGGGGATAGTAATCAAACTCAGTAGCGATATATTAACATTTCAAGCGAGATGTGTGCGAATTCGGTTCTCCGTAAAATTTATTAAAAAATTCAACACCTCGTTAAATTCGAATACCTAAGAATAAAAATTTAAATTGGTAATGCATTTCCAGTTCTCTTTCGCCTTATTATTATTATTATTATTAACGTATTCGCATAACAAGCTGTTCGAATACTTGAGATACATCATTATTTTTGATTGGCCGTGTATACGCCTTTGCACAAATTGCCTGCCATAACAATGTAAAAACAAGTCCATGAATAAAGCTCTATTCTATAACATCGCTTAACAAATGCATAATCTTTATGTTAACAAAGGCTATTCAAAGTTTCAGTATTGAGATTATTTCTTTGCAATATGCCCACAGATAAATCTAGAATTATAATGAAGTCAAACCCGGAGGGTAATTTAGAATCAAACGTCCATATCTGCACTTTGATGCAAAGAGAATAATTGCAGAAACTCTTCTAATTAAACTTCATGAATGAAAACTTTCACAAATGTTATACTCTCATTAAAAACTGTGTAGGATGATGGGTTTTTACTCAGGTTTTCAATGACAATAGATGCTTAACATTTTTGCAGTGTTCTCTCTAATTAGAATGAAAACTTAATTAACTTTATGAGACATAATTTTTTTTCCTCTTTTAAATTTAAATTAAAGAGAAGTTAGATGGAAGAATTTCAGAAAACACTAGTATTGTTTTTAACCTTATATTGTTAAGCAAGAATTTTCATTTTTGAATTACATCCTTTTATTTCCAACTTCATAGGGTTTTACAAATGCATCATTCCAGTACCACCCGTATTTCAATTCTTATAATTTTTTCTGCATTAATTTACAATTAGTTAGTGTAAAATGTTTTTCCTGGAAGCTTATTCAACCAAGGGGAAGTCGTAACAATTTGAACAACTTGATCTAATTAGTAGCAATTTGTTTATCCCTTATTGGTAGCATCCTAATCTGGTGTAAAGAGTGTCCACTATCGCAGTGGATATTTTGAGAACATTTAGAAAAACTGTTAATCTATAAAGCAAAGAATTTACAAAGCTTATTTATTGGATTGTTTAAACACGTTTGTAAATTTTATAATAAATTTTGTAATGTGTGCACGTGTGTGTGCGTGCGGATGCATGTTAGTAACCAAGACAACTCTGGAACGACAATACGTGTGTAAAAAAGGCGCGTAAATAACATTTGGGATTGCTAAAGGATCGTGTTTCTACGAAAAAGTACTGCTCTTTTAAACCAATACTAGATGTGGTTGTTAAACTCGTAGAATTGTAAAGTAAACTTGAAGGCCAAATACCACCCTTTTGTCTTGAACTCAAACATGTAAACATTTTTGCAATAACAATGAATTATAGAGAACCGAACAATAACTTATTTTATCCCACGCCAGCGGGGAGTATGAAACAGTCATTAATACATATCTCTAACTGTAGCGAAAATAGACCAGATGTGATTCATAAAAATGCTCAGCTTTGTATTTAATAAACCCCTTTCTATGACAAACCCAGGCGTAAGCATTGTCGTAAGAATCATTTTATTAGATTAAATGATAAAGATAAATAACGGAATCGAATCCGTAATCCAAAGTATAAAGGAAAAGCATTTGAATAGATAAAATAAACAAATAACTAGCTCGGTAAGGGCTGCCGGTCACTTTCTCCTTTATTCCTTATGCAATCGCCAACACGCACTTGTCAAGCGTGGAGTTTTAACGGCTAAACCCTTAAAATGATGAGTTCTAAAACAGATGCTATACCCCGGGTGAGTAGAGCGAGACGCCCACAGTCTCACATCGATTCGTCGATCCGTCCCAAGGATTCTTGGGGGGGGGGGGGGACAAAATTTGTCAATACCAAAATCAAGACTAAGAAGAGCAAGATCTGCCAGGAATAAAATTCTGCCCCATTCGGATGCCCAGGAGGGCAGGACTCAAGCAACCTCGGTCATCCGGATTCATTATTGCAACATGTGTGGTATCAGGTCATACCTCAATTCTGTTCACCAACACCTTGAAAAAATGTAACCGGACATTCTGTTTCTATTAGAAACACAAGTCTCCCCTGGAAGCACTGATTCGCCTGACCTGCAATTTCCCACATACAACCTCAACTCTAACTTTCGTCTTAAAAGCGGAGTATGCGCGTATACTAAGGACAACGTAGGTTGTAAGAGGACGTCCACTTTGGAAAGTAACAAATTTGACGCGATTTGGTGCAAAGATTCTGGGCCCCAATTTGTGAAATTCTACTGTTGTTTGTATAAGTATCCCAATGATAACAACTTCCAAGATCTTTTTGATTACCATAGTCTGAAAATAGACTACCTCTTATCACAGTTTCCATCTTGCGATATTTCAATTTTGGGAGATTTTAATGCCCACGATTCCAATTGGCTTCATTTTTCATCTACTACTAATCCCGCAGGTCATAGTGCAGAAGTATTTTCTATATCCTGTGATCTCACACAAATCATTTCCGAACCAACCAGAATCCCTGACAACGTTAACCATACTCCACATCTCCTGGATCTATACCTTCCAGCTAACCCACTTGTCTATAAAACAAGAGTCCTTTCCCCACTTGGTCAATCAGACCACTGCCTAATCGAAATAACTTCTTCTGTACCCAATCCCACTGTTACTCGAAAAACAGATAGAACTATGTGGTGTCTTAAATCAGCTAACTGGAGCGAACTGCGAGATTTTTTTGTAACCTTCCCCTTGCGTGAGTATTGCTTCAAATGGTCCTCCTCTTCAAAAATTGCTCTTTCAATAACTAAAGTTATCCTGATGCGTATGATGTTATACATTCCCAAAAAAACATAATCGTCTAGGTCATTCCTGTTCCCAACCCTGGTTTAATAGGGCTTGCACTGATGCATTATTGCAAAAGCATAAACTTTATATCAAATGGAAATCAAATAAATCTATCGAAAATCACGCAAACCATATTGCTGCAAAGAATAGTTGCAAAAGCATCATCACCAAGGCCAAAAAGATGTTTGAAGAACATAAATGCAAAGAATTAGTCTCATGTCCTTTGGGTGGTCGTAAATTTTGGTCATTAGCTAAAGCTATCAATAAAAACTTTAGTACATCTTCCTTTTCTCCCATGACATCTCGCAACGGAGCTGTAGTAGCTTATCCTGCTGAAAAAGCCAACCTTTTTGTCGATTACTTTGCATCAAATTCATGTCTCTATCATTCTGATAAAACTGTGCCGTCGACCAAATCTACCCCATACGCAATTAAACCAATCCACTTTCGTTACGAGCTCCTGGAATGAATTATCAACAAACTTGGCCCAAACAACGGTATTCCAGCTATCGTCCTTAAAAACTGCTACCTCGAGCTAGTACCTGTATTGTCTCTTTTCGATCTCTATGTCACCTGGAGAGTTTCCCTCATCGGAGAAGTTGGGAAATGTCCAACCTATTCATAAAAAGGGCGAAAAAACCAATCCCTTAAGCTATCGACCAGTAGCTGTCACTTCCATTCTGTCGAAACTCATGGAGAAAGCCATCAACCACCAAGTACTTTCGTTCCTCGAGTCCAATAAACTCTTAAACTACCACCAGTATGGGTTCAGACGGTGTCGTTCAACGAGTGATCTTCTTTCATGTCACCCAACTTTGGAATAATACATTAGAGAGGTCCGGTGAAACAGTCGTAGTAGCTTTAGATATTTCAAAAGATTTTGACCAGATTTGGCCTAAGTGCCTACTTGACAAGCTCACTTCGATACGCTCATCAATTGGATATCCAGCTTTCTTAACAAAAGACGTATACGCGCTGTCGTCGATGGCTTCTTTTCGAAAGAAGCTACTATTAACGCGGGAGTACCCCAAGGATCAGTGATAGCTCCCATACCTTTCCTGCTGTACATAAATGACCTCATATCCTCAACAACTAACCCGATACATTGCTTTGCGGATGACAGCACTCTACGTTATGGTTCTCAGTTTTCCCACAATAAGTCTAGACAGGACGTTAAGGTGAAAATGGCAGCCTTAATCAACAGTGACTTAGAACGTGTCTTTGAATGGGGAAGGAATAATCTACTCACGTTCAACGCCGACAAAAAGCAGTGTTGCCTTGTGTCCACCAAGAAAGGCCGATCATTTCCTGATGTAAATATGAATGGCTTAGAACTCAAGTTTTCAACCTCTATTTCTATGTTAGGGATGTCCGTATCATCGAACCTTTCATGGGTTGACCACATTTTGTCAGCCACTAAAAAACAGCTGCCCGTAAACTGGGCTTTCTATACAGAGCTAAACAGTACTTCACATCGCAACAACTCCTTTTGTTGTAAAAGGCTCAAATTTGACCTTATCTGGAATACAATTCCCACCTCTGGGTCAGTGCTCCCCAATACGCCCTTGGTATGGTAAACCGCATCCAAAAAACAGCTATCAGGCTTATAAATGACCCGTCTCTGACTTCTGATCTACAGCCTCTTGAGTATAGAAGAATAGTTTCGGTTCTATCCTTGTTCTATCGCTATTACCATAGCAAGTGTGCCTCCGAAATACACTCCTTAATACCTTCGCAAGGAACACTCGGTTTGCCCATTCACACCATAATTACGCACTCAAAATTCCATCGTGTCACAATAAACGGGCTCAATCTACATTTTTCCACACGGCGACCAAATTGTGGAATGCACTACCCAGTGCCAGTTTTCCTACAAACTTTGACTTAAGTCAATTTAAGCTAGCCATTCATAAACATTTCTCGGCAGCCTAACAGTATTCCTAAATCCTACCAGTGTTCCTGAGTGATTTAGCACGTTAGGCAAATCTTAGCCTGTTCGGAAATACTATAAAAAAAACGTACATACCTAAAATGTCGTATTCAAGCTTACTTCTATTTTTTCTGGAGCGTAATTTGGCCGCAAAAAAATTTCTAAGGTGGAGTTTAAGTATTCGTTAAATTTTTTACCTACTAACCTATAAATACATACGTAGGTATAGAAGGTTATGCAATCGACTTTTTTTTCACTATCGCTAAATCGATTTATTTTGTATTTATTATGTATGTCTGTCTGTTTGTCTGTTAGTCTGTCTATCTGCTTGTCCGTCTGTTCGAGCGCCTGTCCGTCTGTACCACCGTCCGCCCGCCCGTCCGTCCGTCCGTCCGCCAGTCCGCCCGCCCGTCCGTCCGTCCGGCTGTATGTCTGTTTGTGTATCTGTACGTCTGTGTGTGTGTGTGTGTGTGTGTGTGTGTGTGTGTGTGTGTGTGTGTGTGTGTGTGTGTGTGTGTGTGTGTGTGTGTGTGTCGTGTGCGTGTGCGTGTGCGTGTGCGTGTGCGTGTGCGTGTGCGTGTGTGTGCGTGTGCGTGTCGTGTGTGTGTGTGTGCGTGTGCGTGTGCGTGTGCGTGTGCGTGTGCGTGTGCGCGTGCGTGTGCCTGTGCGTGTGCGTGTGCGTGTGCGTTTGCGTGTGCGTGTGCGTGTGCGTGTGCGTGTGGGTGTATGTGTGTGTGTGTATGTGTGTGTGCGTGCGCGCGCGTGAGTTTGTGTGCGTGTGTGTGTGTGTGCGTGTGCGTGTGTAACAATATTTCATTTCTTGTAATTTAATGTACCACCTAGATGTCTATTAACCTGTCTGTCATGAAATTTTAAATGTCTGTTTGACATAGATTATTGTTTTTGCGTTTATAGTGTTGACTATTTTCATAAAAAAGGTTACATAATTATCCTAAAAAATGTGATTAAAATTATTTCGTTTCTTTCAATTTCCATTTTGTAAGTTGGAAGGTTATTTGGTGTTCCACACCAAATATTCTCAATATCTGACCAACTTTATAGAATGGTTATCTGTTTCATTAGCACAAAAAAAATTTCAATTTTCGGGACGAGGTAGAAAGTTGCTGGACGACGCGAAGCGGGGTCCAGCGATCTTCCGAATTCCGAAATTGCATTTTTTTATAGGAATAGAATCCCTTATTTATGCCGCTATCAGTATCAGACAAAGCTACTTTATACAAAATGAGTGTTATTCTAATTTTAGTGAAAAAAAACTCATCGTGTAGTTTTTAATCAATATTCATTGAATTTCACCTTTTGAAATGTGATTCCAGTGTGACAGATTTTAGTGAAATAACATGAATGAAGATGGCGCTACCGGCGATAGCAAATGAAATGTCGCTTTCTGTTCATAGAAGGTATTTACTGAAAATATTTAAATAAACTTAAACCTGCTTAAAACGAAAATAAAAAGCAAAATTATACGGAATATCAATACTTATTTATTACTGAAAGCGTTCTTTGAGGTGAACATGCGAGAATTTTAAAATTGTAATTATTGAAGTAATGACATCCCATGAACGTCATTCACATGAAGTTGTTTAGTGAAGGTCAAATTACTTTTTGTACGGTTGCCATGGAGACACCGAAGAATCCCGAAATCAGACATTTTTGCTACGAAATACTGTCACAATATAGTGTCTTATTTTGGTGGTTGGAGAAAAAAAATAATTCTTAAAAATAATTCAGTTTTACATCACTTCTCTTTATGAAACTTCTCTATCCAAAGCAAAGCAAACGTTAAATGTTAAACAATAGGATTTAAAATACTTAAACTGTATTATGGAAATTTTCGTAGAATGCCTATTGAACTCTATCTAACAGGTTTAAACATTAATCAGTCATGTATTATACTTTTGTTTTTAAATGTTGCAGTATTTTATGAATCATAAACATATATCTGCCATTTTCAAAGTAAAATTTTGGATGTGAAATACGTAAAATAAAATAATATTTGGTGCTTATGCTAACTTAGTCATTTGAATAATTTATTTTAGACCATCGTGGAGGTATACGAACCCTTATGTTGATAATGCGGTCCCTGATCGTTTGATAGTTCATTGAAGTTAATGGTATTCGTTCCATGCTTCTCTTACCTATAAAATACCTTTAAGCTTAGTGTTTCAATATTTCTTGATTTAAATATGATTAGGCACCACATTCTAAGGAGCTAGAGTTATGCGATCTACATTTACTTTTGTTTAATTATGCATGTCTTGTGCACGATATGAAAGGGTGATCACTTTCTTACCAATCCGAATTTTTGTGTTTGCTTAGCAAATATACATGTATCTGTTTGATTAATCAGCGCAACCTTATGTAAGGTGTTTTACTCATAAGGTGTGTAGCATACCTTATTAGTAGTTTTATTTTTAATTTTTAAAAATAACTGCTAGATGATGTACTTTAAAACGGTACCCAGAATGCATCACAATTACTCAGATGAACAACCACAGTAACAAAACTGCAGTTATTGAATTCTTTTATGATTACACTTATTATAGATTTGTATAAAAAAATTACTTGCCTTAAAACGAGTTGACCTCATCATTTTTAATTTTGCTGTTAACAAAACGTTTCATTTTATTTACACTTATGCTAATGCAGGATTATTTAATAATATGATAATCTGCGTTGAAGCGAAATATTTAATGAAAGGCTGTGTTTGCTTTCCTTTTTTTGAGTCCTTGAGTGCATAAGTTAGTTACTGACTATTCTTGGTTACAAACTTGTGTCCTAATTAACCACTGCGTTAGTGATCCTCTGAAGGTCAGCTGAGCCAGATATACATTTTTACTTTATTTGTAGCGTACAACGGGCTATGGTTAAGTATCTTTGTGGACACATTACATTGAAAATCTTTATACCAGTTATACCAGTCCAATTTTTTTTACCAAATTCGGAAGAATCCTAGAATAATTATTTCCTCAGAATTAACATTTACATTCAGACATGTAGCGTTATTAAAGTATAACTAAGTTTTTGAAAATTAGGGAATACAAGTTCTTAGTTCCAATAGCTTAGAAAACGTTTCTTAACCCATATCCGAATAAGAAGCAATTCCAGGGTAACCAGACAATATAAGTCCAATGGACTGTGTACTGAAAGTGTGTATTTGTGATTTTTATATAGTTCCATACCCTTTATTGTGTTTAAGTGATGTAGGTAATGATCTCTGCCAGCGGCACGGATGGGTGGATTGAGTAGCCTGTAAGTGTTGTTGCCGGTCCAAACCCGGATGAAAGAGGAGGGTTGGCGAAACAGGTTATCAGCCCACTCGTCGTAAAAAATATATAAGCTCCCAGAAAACAGCTTCGGAATCGGACTCATGTTACGAAGACGACAACGGCGCAACAACGGAAAAAATCAGAATTAAGAAACAGAATAATAAGAGTGAGTTGTTGGAACAAAACGTTACAGGAATCTATGTTGGAGTTAGGTAGAAACAATATAGATTTTTGTTGTGTTTCGGAGATAAAAAGGAATAGCAAAGGAGTTACACCATACGAGGATTACACTTTTATTTACAGTGGTGTAGGAAAATAAGAAAGAGGGAAAGAAGGAGTCGGGTATCCTGATTAAAAGAAAACATGACAATGACAATGATATATATATATATATATATATATATATATATATATATATATATATTTGAAAGAATTGTAGCGGTAAACCTACGAATGGAAGCCAACACAATATATGTAACAGGTGTTTATGCACCAGAAGAAAACAAACACAAACAAGATCCGGAAGACCTCTGTAAAAAAACTACAGGAACATGTAGACACAATCCGAAAGGAGCAACCAGTTTTATTCTTGGGTAACTTCAACTCAAGGGTTGGAAATGATTTTTGACCAGGATTAAACAACTTTTTAACGAAGACAAAAAATAACAATGGTGACATGCTAATTAATCCGTGCGCGGGTAATAATCTGAGGATAAACAATCCTTTTTATAATCACATGGTACAATAGATTTGTTATAGATTATATAATCTCAAATGTATACATAAATCCATCTCAGATTCTGGACATTAGAATATTGAACGCAGTAAAAACAGGCAACGACCATAAATGGTACTAGGTAAGGTACGCTTGCAATTACAAAATACTAAAAGAAAGAAGGAAAAATAGAACTGTTAGAGGTCAGGATAATAAACGATTTATATCAGCGACGACTGCAACAATATGTACTGCAGAATCAAATACAATCAGCGCTTACCTTCGTAAGCTTGCACGACACCTAGTGCGGTTTGATCGTGTAACACAATATCTTTTTTCTTTAGAAAGATATGGATAAAATAGAATCAAGAACAGATTTTGCAAGTAACAGAATTAGAGAACACGTTTAACTGTTATTAATTATTAAAATTTATTTATTATTAAACAACTGAAACAATACGAACAAAACCTGATATGTTGAATGTTCCCTAGAAGGCGTATGTTTAGTTAGGATGGATAATGAAAATTATTTTGTAAATTATTACGTCACATTAGGTATTTTCTTCCTGTATTATTTGTAGCCTTGAAAGGGGCCGATATTATAAAAGGATGGTGTGCAACAGCCTTAGTACTGAAGAACTAATTACGCCCCAAATGTTCAGTGTCGCCCATCCTGCTCAATACAGAGCTGCAATCTCTCGCGCGTAGACAAAACTGCAGTCTCTACTTGTGCTATTGGAATATGGCGAATGACGCTCTTTATTTGCTCTACTAGATTCCCCCTGGTAGTTGGTTTGGTTTAATAAACAATACTTCTCAAACACCCCCAAAAATAAGAATCCACACAAGTCAGATCAGGTGACCTAGAAATTAAAACGTTTTACTCTACTTTTGCCATAAGTTTTTCTCTTAACCTTCCGTCGGGCGCAATGCAAATCCTAACACGATAGGGCGCAATTCATCTGACAAACTAATGTATACAATTAATGCAATTTTTGAGTGTACGTAAAGAAAAACGTTTCAAATTTAACTTTTCACTTATATTTGCGTTTATTTATACTTTCTGTTAACGTTTTAATATTCCTTTGCAGTTTTCATTTAAAAATTTGAACAAATCATCTAATTGTTCAAAAAAAAAAACTTTTCTCAAAAACATAACTCAAAATTCACTTTAACTTTATAAAACAAGTGCACATAATCATAAAAATCAAAAAATAAAAATAATGAAAAGTTATTCATGAGCACTATAAGAGCTGAATCATAACATTTCACATATCATCTTGGAATGCTCCAAACAGAATATTTCAACATTACATTTCAGACATTTATATTTTGAACAACGAACTTTTTTCATTTGACGACATTTGGAACACCTCTTCCTCTGTCCGTCGTGGCATGCAGATGAAAGCATATCCTAATGTTGTGAGGTAGGCTGGAACTCACGTAGTTCGTTTTGTAGTTGAATTGGCATTCCCCTTGTTTGAATGCTCCTTCTTTGGAGTTGTCCCAAACACAGCTCGTTGCATAGAGCTTTCAACAAACCTTGCTTTCTGCTGGCGTCTGGATCGGGATTGTTATTGAAGACGTATATCACTTCTGCATTAATACCTGCTATACTTAGTAGCGCAAACAAAACCACCCTTAGCTATCTTCGAACGTTTCTTGTTACATTATAGGTAGCGCACAATTTGTCAACTACATCGACTCCAGATTTGCTGGCGTTATAAACCAAAATCATTTGTGGTTTTCGTGTGACTGCATCAACTTGGTCGTCATCGTGCATGCTTGAAATTAGAAACACTTTTCTCCCTTTTATCGGCACAAATGACACAAGTGAGCAGTTCTTTATAAAACCGAAGTGACTACTATTTATAGCCCTAGATTTTGTGTTCGCAAATTCAAGAGGGAGCTGGTGTTTGTTTTTTTTTTGCAAGCTTACCAACAATGACACCTTTTTTGCTTTGAGAGCCTGCACTAATTATAAACTGTTGAACTAGTTGTCGCACGTTATGTTACGTCCTGGTCCATACAACGGTTGAACAATTCTCATGACCACGTCTTGCGGCTTATTGCTTATCACAAAGGTACCTTCTGGCTGTCTGCCTCCATATATCTCTAAGTTATGTGTGCAGAACGTTTTGGCATCAACGGCAGCATAAATCTTCATACCGTACTTATTGGGTTTTGATGGGATGTACTGTATAAATGAGCATCACCCATGAAACCCATCCAGCTGTTCATCTACAGCAGCATCTTTTCCAGGTGAGTAACTCTTTTGACAGCTCAAAAATTTCGCGAACTGCTGCTAGTTAATCGCATTGTTTTCTCTGATCTCGGGTATTTACGTCCTCCAAGCGAGTACACTTCATAAGGAACTTAAAGCTTTTCAAGTTCATTACCAAATGAAAAAATTATACACCAAAACCATCTTCACCCCATAACTCTTTGAAAGACTGCCTATTGCTCCTTAGAACGCCTGCAATATAGAGCAAGCCAATAAAACTGCGAAATTTAATCAAATCAGTAGGTTTTGCATCCCTTTCTCTTGAATAGCTTTCTTTTATTTTCTCAACGTATATATTTGTATACTTTACAATCAATTCAATTACGTCATTCGAAAAAAGGTTACTCCAGCATTCATTTGGGGATCTTGCATTCCGAGCATTTCCAGTGGGGCCAGGTAATCGCAACAAAACGTTATGTGCTCTCCTTCTGATTCTAGCTGAATGCTTTACTTTTGACCATTTAGTTCCATCCTTACCTACATAATATCCTTGACCAGCCGTTTCGCCTTCATCAGAGCTCTCACTGTCTTGGTCAGTATTAGAATACTCTTCTCTTTCTTCTACATTTTCTTCAGTATCAGTGTCGGACTCGTCATCTCCATTGTTCTCATTAGCCACTATTTCGTCTTCACCCCACAAAATAAGTTTTTTTGAAATTCGTTTGATGGTAGTTTGGGCAATCCCTAAATCGCTAGAAATATCTCTAGTATTTCCATGAGGATTAAATTCTATATAAGCTAGTACGTTTATGATATTTTCCTCAGTTTGACCTTTACTATCTCTAAGAAAGCCAGGAGCGTGAATACTTCCGGTATTTTTTAAACGCCGCGCCAGTTACACAAAAATTATTTTCTCTTAAGGATGCCTTTCTGGATACCACGCAGGATAAACTCTTGTAGCAGCAGTTATTACACTTGTTAAGGGCATTTTGAAATCAACGGTTCGTTAATCAGACACGAAAAACTGTAATGGAGTTAATATTATTTTGACGCAAAGCAATATTTAAAGTGGTTATTGTTTTGTGTTATTTTTGGAATTTCAAGGCCTACTTGTTTTTTTAGTAGACTGCTATTTTGTTTACGCGTGAGAAATTGTAGCTCTGTATTGAACTGTACGGGTGACAATTTGAATATTTGGGGCGGCATTAGTTCTTCAGTATTAGGTCTGAGGCATACCATTCTTCTATAACATTGATCTTTTTAGGGACACAGATGTTATAAAAAGGAAATTCGTAATGCAACATTATAATTTAGAAAATACACTTTATTATACGTTCTAAATTAGGGGACATTTAATATATTAAATGTTATTCCTATTGTTTTAATAGTTTAATAAACGCTGATGTATTTTAATGAAATTTTCAGAAAACGTGTGTTTTATTCCTATTAAGAAATGATGAAAACTTCAACCATATACAATAAAGATTAATCAAGTAATCATCGACAATAAAACAAAAACTCTTTCTTCTCATTTGACATGAGAAACTTAAGTATCAATGTTAAGCATATTTGTAAGCTTAATAAATAAACACATTAAAGTTGAAATAATGCCTGCTGTTAGACAACGTGCCAATTTCCATCAATTAACAGAGTTTGAACGTGGCAGAATAATCGGTCTACGAGAAGCCATCAATTCGTGATGTTGTCCCTCCCGTGGGACGCAGTGTCGCCACAATTTCCTTCTGTTGGCGAAGATAATAATGAGAAACGATGACGTTTGCGTCCCGGCCACCCTAGACGCACCACTGATCGTGACGATCATGCTCTTCGGGATCGATTTTCATCAACAAGGGAATTTGGTGACAGATGAGGACAGAGAAGATTAACAGATCATCAAATCACCTTACGATCGACGTATCGAAGAATTCGATCTTTTGCACTCAGTTCATACCGATGATTGCTTTGCTTACCACTCCATCGTACTGCACGGCGGCAATGGTGTAACGAGAGGTTGTATTGGAATGTCCAATGGAATCATGTCATCTTTAGTGACGAATCTCGATTTTATTTATGGACTGATTATGGTCGCAGATTGGTTAGAAGACGTCCTGGAGAAAGGCGCAATTTGCAGTTTCCTGTACAATGACATACTGTTCTCACTAAAGGTGCCATGGAAGCAGATCTCCTCTGAGGGAACATTAAATGCAAATCGGTACATTAAAAATATTCTTGAACCAGTATTACTGGCATATCTGCAAAGAAATCCAATTTTTCAGCAAGATAATGCGCGGTCACATACCGAAATGGTTACTATAGAGTTTCTTAACACTGCTTATGTTGATCAGCTACCATGCCCTTCTCGTTCGCCAGACTTATCAGTATCACCAACGAACATTTGTGGGATATGGTAGGACGGAGAAAAAATGATCTACAGGCATTCCCAAACAATGTATATGCCCTTCAATAACGGATTTTAGAAGCGTGGGATATTATATCTCAGGTTATCACAGATTCACTCATTTCAACTATGCCTAGTGAGTTAGCTGAATGTGTGAGAAACAGAGGAGGGTCGACACATAATTAACAATATTTGTATCTTGCTAAAATTTTCATCGTTTATTAATAAGAATAAAATACACGTTGTCTGAAAATTTCAGTAAAATACATCAGAGTTTACTGTGTGTTCATTTATTTTAATAATTTTAATTTTAATGATTTTAATAATTAATGACAGTTAAACGTGTTCTATAATTCTGTTACTTTTAAAATATATTTCTACATTTATTTTTATTTATAGTTTTGTAACGAAAAAAGTATCGACTTGCGGTTTAGGGGCGTGTGGGTGAATAGCGGTCACCTAAGCGAAATCGTGTATAAACGACAAAGAATGTTATGACTGTGGAATAAAATTTAAATAGAAAGTATAAACTGCGTAGAATATATAACGCAATTACTATCAAGTAGGCATTGACCGGTATTCACACTCGGCGGGTAATTCCAGTCAGTGCATTTTTAGTGCTTTTTATATGGGTGTATTTCATACATATTTTATTTTTGAAAAAATAAGAAGATAGACTCAACCTACACGACTGAATTAATATATTACTCAATTCACTGCCAATATAAAATAAAAACAAAACTTCTACACTCTTATAATGAAGGTAAAAACCAGAAAATGTTATTTTTTTATACAAATGTCACATTTGTAGTTCTCGGGCGTATCCCACCCACTACACAACAACCACCGCATATTACACAACGGTACCACATTTCATCATCTTTTCCAAAATCTTCACAAATCAAACACTTGATGTGTTCGCCTTGGTTATCGTTTCCAATTTCGTCCAACTCATCATCTTGGCATATGTTTTCTACGTCTATATCATCTTCTTGAGAGTCACTCTGTAACAATTTTTTCAAATTTCTCTTAAAATCCTTTTTCTTTTTTTTTCACCAACATTGGTTTCTTAACATTGGTTGCTTTTACTTTTGCTGCTTTTTTTGCCTGTTCTTCTAATTGTTGCTTAAGAGGCGAGTCAGTTAATATTTGCGAATGTTGTTTAGCTCGGACTAACTGACTTTTTGTTGTTGCTGGTAGAAGGGACTGGTAAAAGATTGTAAAAAGATACTGTAGATATTTCAGATAGTGATTTCTGCTTCTCTTTGGTTGTAGAAGGTCCTGCCTCACTGCAGTTATTTGAAGGATTGATGATGGAAATATGTGGTTTTTGGACTGAGTGCAGTGGAGTTGCAACAGTCATTGGTGGAGTTTGTTCCCTGGAAAAAGATGGGCATTTATTCGTAACATCACAAATCGAAATATCAACATTTTCCATAACTATCATAGGTTCCGTATCATTTGTCATCTTAAAAGTATCCGATGCCAGATAATCCTCGTCGGTAAATCTATTGGGATCTATTGGATATATTACAGTTGTTTCAAATCCAGAAATTCCAACAGCCATTGTAGCGATTCCAGAATAAGCTTTGTGAAAAAGTTCTGCCAGATCGTAAGGGGTTATTTTTAATAGCGCCTTTGACTTCATTTACAAATCACATTCCCTTCGAAATGCAGCTTTTAGTGGTGAATATAGTGTTACATCTAAGGGCTGCATTCTGTGTGAAGCATGCGGTGGAATTGATAACATGCAAATTCCATTTTCTTTACTCAAGTTGTACGTTTTTAATGTTATGTGACTGGTATGATTATCTAAGATAATTAAAGCTGGATTCTCTTTACTACATTTGGAATGTGTTATAAAGTGCTTAACCCACTCAAAAAATAAATCTTCGTTTGACCAGCCATTATGCGAGCACCTATATTCAGCACATGGGGGCCCATTTCTGGATAGTAGAGGTGACATCCTCTTCCTGGGGAAAATAAAGATTGGAGGTATATATCCTCCTGCCGCGTTCATACAGCAAATTACAGTCACAGTTCGATACGCCTGTTTCATCGACATTATAAATTTGATTAGGCGGAAAGTTGTATTTGGACATGACTGATTCTAAATTCGAGTAAAACATTCCGACTTCTGTTCGGTTAAAACTGGTTATTCGATTTAGGCTGTTTGCCTCCGGTTTCCGAATACTGAGGGTGGGATTTCTTCTTAAAAAAGCATAAAACCTTTCCTGCCACTTTTGAAGTGTGTGGAAAACTATGCTTTATATAATTAGTGGTTGTATATTCATAAGCGATTCGCCTAACTTCCTTGGGAGTTACGCCATAATATAAATCTGCCATATATTTTATGCGATCTGCTAGAGCGGCTTCTTCTTCCACGGATAAGGTAGTTGGTCTACCCATCTGTGGTGCAGATTTTTTGATTTCCTTCCCTGCAGAGTGCTAAATGATATTTCGTATTTTTTGCTGGCCTCCCGTATTGAGTGCCCCTCTTCAATAAATTGTATAGCATTTTCAAGCTGTTCGGCACTCCACTGGGCCTTTTTTCCTATTTTGTTGTATTTTCTAGGCATCTGAAATAAATATATCTTCAATAGTTGGGTATACATATATTAGGTATTATTGTAATCATTAATGCAATCAATATACCTACTATTATTATTGTATTCAAGTCTTAACATATAATAATAATAATAATAATAATGCCAGTCATCTTAACATATACATACGTTTGGGGTAATACCTACCGGTCATTAACCGAAACATAATTTTATTAAAAAAACTTAACCTCAAAGTTGACCTTCACAACTTAGACGTTCGCTAATGCAGAATATGTAAGGCTAAATACTCCCGAAGAAGCACAATAATTTACAAATTAATAATACAGTTTTGTACTTACATCGCTTTAATTTCTTCGGAATATTATAAGTAAAATGCACATCAACTTCACATTGCTGATAATCGAATTACACTGCAGATTTCGCGGCCGCTCTCAATGCATCTAGTTTAAGACATTGGATACTAGATGGTGGCACGATCTTTACTTAGGAGCGCCATTTTTAACCAATTATTTTAAGTGACTGGAATTACCCACCTGACTGGTATTACCCCTCCCTCCCCATCTCCAAGTTCTATGTTTTTCGCGCCCTTTTTCGTAGGTAAAACCAATTAAATTAAATCTTAAATTAGAATTTTTGAGGAAATTACAAAAATCTTAACCGTCAATGTTAATACTATATTACAGGCACCCAAGAAGCTTTTATCAAACGAGCCTTAGTTTATTAAAATCAGTTGAGTTAAAAACAAGTTATAACATTGTTTTTAAATAAACATTTATCTCTCCCTCTTCCCCTTATTTAACAAGCAAGAAAAATTCTAAAAGAAGAAATTGTTTTTAAGTTTATCTTTATCTTTATAATGCTGATTTAAAAGAAAAAGACGATTTTCTAATTTGGTGTTCGTGTACGCCCCCTACCGGCCATCACAGGAACTTGAAGGTAATTTCCAGCAATGTCTGCACTTTTACTTTAATATTTTTACCCCGAAATTGTGAGATGCGTAGTTTCTCATATACCGCATTTATTAATAGAACACCCGGTATATGAAATGAGTAAATCCTTTTGGTCCTAATTAGATACAAAGAAGGAAATACATCAATTTACAAGAATTGTAACTAAATTACACATTTTGAAGAAGCTTGGACAAGAACTAATCCTTTTAAAATTTACCCCATTGTAAATACGGTTTCTTTGGCGATATCGGGATTATTGAACGTTGTACATTACGATGAGGTCAAATGTTTTTGCAGTTTTGGATTATAAGCTAAAAGCACTACTTCGTTCTTATTATAACAATGACTAAAGAACGCTTATAATTTATTTCTACCGAAACATTAAGAATGTCTTTCAAAAGCTGGTACTTTACTTCGCTCCTATAAAAATGAAGTAAATTAGTGTTTGTGTGTGCTGCGTTGATGCGTTACGCTCATAAAACCCAGTATATGAAAATATTACTTTTATATTACCCACAAATGCAGGTTAAAGTGTTATATTCTACTTTCTTTTATGATTAGTAAATGACTTCGCTCTTGAACATTTCCTACAAAATCTAACGGCAGCTTTATGTCTACAAAGACATTCACGTATAAGTGCGAGCTTAACGACGTCCCCTGAAAGTTCACATACTGACTAATGTCGGCGTCACCTTTAAAACACCGTCATTTTTCCATTTTCTTGAACATTTCTCACTCAATATAAAATATTGAAATTACATGATCCTCCCCTTAAAAGTATAGGTAACGAAAAACCTGACAAAACTAAGAAAGCGCTTATTATATTAAGTAAATATTATTGATGACTTACACGTGTTATGACTTTAGAATTGATCATTGGGATTTATAGCGAGGGAAGATTACATCCATTAACCACCTGGAAACTGTCACATAAATTTACACAAGTGACAAATGGCGATTGCGACGAAGATGATGATGGAACGTTAGAACATAAAGCGACATTTCAAAGTTAATGCACTCACTCCCTCAAATTTTCCTAGACACCCTAAAACATTGTTCTCCATCTATCTTGTACAACTCTTTACCATCTCCCAATTAGACATTTTAATTTATTACATTTTCAAATATCATCCATAATTAAAGGTGTAAATTTACTAACGTTACATCGTCTCTTTTTTTTTCAAATTTAGCATCAATCATTTTAAATAAACATCAACGTGTTTTAAAATTTTCTTTGTAACATGCTACCGTATAAATTTGATTTATTAACATGTGCTTGTGTTATTTGTTAAACATGGAAAATTTCTAAACCATTAATTAAATTACACAGGCATGTGTGAGTGATAAAATTTTAAAAAGAAGTGAGTGATCTAATAAAAATTCTTTATGTAAAAAACCTTTTGATGTGAAAAAAATTGTATATTTTCTTTGCAAAAGGTAATAGGTGTTATTCTGAATTATTTAAGCGAGAGATTGTCCTTTTTAATTAGTTATAATAATAATGCATGATGTATTGAGTTTTTTTGTGCACTTTATGACACAGATTATTATAACTAACCTTTGATTGTTCTTTTCCAATTCAATTTGAAGCAACAATGCAGCCACTCAGATATGATGTGAAGGTTCCACTCAACATCCCTTTAAAGTTCGTTTAATAAGAAAAATGTAACATAGACAAAATAATTATTAAGTTTTTAGTAGATAATAACGACAGGAGTTTATCTAGGATTTGGAGCAGATTTGTTTTATCAGTGTTCTGAGTTAGATTTAGTCAATAAATATTTAGTAGAATTAGGTTTGTCGATAAAAACATTGTTCCTATATTATACATTCTTGAATTAATACTCCGGTCGTCCACAAAGCAAGAACGACTGCGCATCGTGCGCAGCGCAGACCTCCCCCCCATGCAGCTGCAAGCCTGGCCGTTAGCTCCTTTCTTCACTTCAGTGTGAGCCGAGTCTGGTTGCTGTGATGTCACGCTACTTGTTTTTAGAGCGATTCAAAGTGGCGATGCCAATCGAAAATCCAGCGAAATGTGAAGGAAAAACCAAACTTGAACACCCGAAAAGTAATGGAAACAGTTTTTTAGGACGCAAAGGGCTTAATCCATGTCGAGTTCATGCCTAGAGGGGTAAGAATAAACTCAGAAGCCTACTGTGAAGCTCTCCACCAACTTCTACGCGCCATCCAAAACAAAAGACGTTGAATGCTGTCAGAAAAAGTAGGATTTTTTCAATTCTATCTGTAACATTAGCTATAAAAAGAAGAAAAGCAGTACCAACATTAAGAACTGGTTTTTCTTTAAGGTTACGTCTAGAATTTGCAAGTATTTATATTCATCCTTCAAGAACTCAGGGTCACAAATTCGTTTTGCTCGATCTACTAAAGATTTAATTACACCAATTTTTTGACGTGGATGGTGGTTGGATAGCTTATGAAGGCTTTCTGTAAACCTAAAAAGATAGTGAATTATTATTTTTGGATATTAATATGTCAAGAAATGGTAAACTTCAGTTAGTGTCTTTTTCCATGGTAAACTGAATACTAGGATGTATACCATTTATAAAAACCAAAAACTCATGCATGTATTAAAAATTAGCTACAACAGGACTAAGGGGACTACCTATTGTTACACCATCAATCTGTTCATATAATTTACTATTCCACTGAAAATAAGTTGTAGTAAGACAGTGCCGAAAAATAATGGTTATATCCTTTGGAAAAAGATGATCAATGTATTCAATAGCTTCTTTCAGAAGTACTTTTGTAAAAAGTGAAACAACATCAAAACTGACCATTACATCACCCTCTTAAATTTTGAAACTATGTATTTTTTCAACAAAGTTGGCAGAATTTTTAATGTAATGGGGTGTTTCACCTATATGAGGTTGTAATAAAAATGTAAGATGTTTTGCAAGGCTATATATAGGAGAACCAATTGCACTAACAATAGGGCTTAAAGGAATATTAGGTTTATGAATTTTTGGTAAAAAGGTATGGTTTTGGTGAAATAGCTTCAGAATTAATTAGTTTCTTTTTTATTTCTTCAGGAATAGATGATAATTTAATAAGTGTTTTAGTTTTTAAAAGAAACTTTCCTGTTGGATCTGGAACAATTGTTCTATTTTAGTGTTATAACCGTTCATATTTAATATAACAGTTACATTACCTTTATCTGATTCTAATATTATTGTTTTCATTGCGTTTAAGATCAAGTAAAGCACGTCGTTGTCGAAAGGATAAGTTGCTCTTTGGAAGTCTTGGTTTACGTAATATACGTTAACGGTGCTATGTCTCACTTCATTACCAGCATTAAAAGGCAATGATTTAATGTAGTTTCGATATTGGAAATTATTATTACTCTTGGTGTTATTGCAAAAATTCCTCCTTTAGAAAGCGCTTCAATTGTGTAATCTGAAACAACATTATCATAAAAAATACTTATCTTTTTTGGGATTTTTTAATGGTGTACTTTAAATTATACAATCTAAACGTTTCGATAACACTTACAGTTATCTTCGTCAGTAGTAATGTTTGTTACAAATTGTTAAAGATGTAGTAAACAATTTTGTCAAATTTGAAAAATTCAAACATAAACATAAGCCTGCTATTAATATAACAGTTTGAGAAACGTATAAGCCAACTATAAAATTGTAGTAAAGAATAACTAGGTCATTAAAATTAAATATTGTTAAACTGCCTCAAAGATGACAAACCAGAACACTTCTAGACGAAAGCTAACAATGAAATTTGCCAGCCAAAAACACATTTAACAAAATTTAATCGAGTTATGATGTAAGTGTAAAGTTGTGAAAACTTCAATTTTAAAATGATAGAAGCATTCACAAATCAAACATTACATCAAAAATAACCCAGTTAAATCTAACATAGAGATATCTTTATCAATAATTGGAAGTGTTATTAACAATGAAAAGCACAATGCAGAACGTTTTGTAATTTTTAATTTCAATTTAATTTCAACTACTTATGTTAAATTATAGTGCTGTGGAAATTTAACATATAATTGGTAAAGCATTTGCTTCAAGGTCTAGGAAATACAGCAAAAACCTAGACATACCAAAAGTTGAAAACAAATTAAAATCAAGGCGTATCATTATGCTCTTTTAATTATAAGATGCCAAAACCTATTTAAACGGAGATTTTCTTCTTGTCTATTAAAATTATTCGGTGTTTATATATTTCAATAGCTTCACGTTGCAAACGAACATAATAATGTTTGTCTTGACAATATTTTCATATTGTCAAATTGAATGTCATGATTTAGATTATTCAGGGCATGGTCAGCCACAGCAGATCTCTGGTTGACCCAATCTACAAAATCTCATATGTTCTTTGCGTCTTGTATCAAAGCTACGTTTTGTGGTCCCGATGTATACTTTTCCACATGAACAAGATAACTTATACACTCCGGAAGATGATAAAGGGTTTGACACATCTTTAGGTGATCTTAAATGTTCTTTAATTTTTCTTGTAGGTTTAAAATAGTCCTAATGCCATATTTGATTAGGATTTTTCAATTCTATTTGTAACATTAGCTATAAAAGGAAGAAAAGCAGTACCAACATTAAGAACTGGTTTTTCTTTAAGGTTACGCCTAGAAGGTGTAATAACATTATTAATATCTGTAAGTGAATATCCATTATCTTGTAAGGATTTTCTTAAATATTTATATTCATCATTCAAAATTCAGGGTCACAAATTCGTTTTGCTCGATCTACTAAAGATTTAATTACACTAATTTTTGACGTGGATGGTGGTTGGATAATTTATGAAGGTATCTATCAGTGTGTGTCGGCTTTCTGTAAACCTTAAAAGATAGTGAATTATTATTTTTAGATATTAATATGTCAAGAAATGGTAAACTTCCATTAGTTTCTTTTTCCATGGTAAACTGAATACTAGGATGTATACCATTTATAAAAACCAAAAACTCATGCAGTGCTTCTTCTCCATGTCTCCAAATAACAAATGTGTCATCTACATATCTATACCAAACTGAAGGTTTTTAGGTGTATTTTGTAACGTTAATGTTTCAAATTTTCCATATAAAAATTAGCTATAACAGGACTAAGGGACTACCCATTGCTACACCTTCAATCTGTTCATAAAATTTACTATTCCACTGAAAATAAGTTGTAGTAAGACAGTGCTGAAAAGAATGGTTATGTCCTTTGGAAAAAGATGATCTATGTATTCAATAGTTTCTTTTAGAGGTACTTTTGTAAAAGTGAAATAACATCAAAACTAACCATTATATCACCCTCTTCAATTTTGAAACTATGCATTTCTTTCAACAAAGTCGGCAGAATTTTTAATGTAATGGGGTGTTTTGTCCTATGAGGTTGTAATAACAATGTAAGATGTTTTGCAAGGTGATATGTAGGAGAACCAATTGCACTAACAATAGGCCTTAAAGGAATATTAGGTTTATGAATTTTGGTAAACCATATAGTTTTGGTGAAATAGCTTCAGAGTTAGATAGTTTCTTCTTTATTTCTTCAGGAATAGATGATAATTTAATCAGCTCTTTAGTTTTTAAAAGAACTTTTTGGTTGGATCTTTTGGTATTTCACGATAAGTTTCTGGTCCCAACAATTTGTTCTATCTTAGTGTTATAATCGTTCATATTTAATATAACAAATGCATTACCTTTATCTGATTTTAATATTATAATACTTTCATTGCGTTTAAGATCAAGTAAAGCATGTCGTTGACGAAAGGATAAGTTGCTCTTTGGAGGTTTTGTTTTACGTAATATGTTAACGGTGTTATGTCTAACTTCATTAGCAGCATCAAAAGGTAATAATCTAATGGAGTTTTCGATGTTGGAAATTATATCTTCAAAAGGTATTACTCTTGGTGTTATCCAAAATTTCCTCCTTTAAAAGCGCTTCAATAGCATAATCTGAAACAACATTATCAGAAAGGTTTATAACTGTTTTTCTACAATCAATAGATGGTCTATTATTTTGTTGTTTTTGACGTTGACATGAGATGTCAAAATTTATTTCCATAGATTTAAACGTTATAGAATCAATTTTATCCAATCTTCTTTATTCAAAATAGATGAAATTTCTAAATGTAAATTTAAAAGATTTTATTGTTTTTGCTGGAAATTTTCATTGTTAGCCTTTCGTCGTAGAGAGTGTTCTGGTTTGTCATCTTTGAGCAGTTTAACATATTTAATTTTAATGACCTAGTTATTCTTTACTAAATTTTATAGTTTGTTTATACGTTTTCAAACTGTTATATTAATAGCAGGCTTATGTTTATGTTTGAATTTTTCAAATTTGACAAAATTGTTTACTACATCTTTAACAATTTTTAACAAACATTACTACTGACGAAGATAACTGTAAGTGTTATCGAAACGTTTAGATTGTACAATTTAAAGTACACCATTAAAAAATCCCAAAAAAGATAAGTATTTTATTATGAGTGTTAATGGTGAAAGTTTACATTTTTAACATTATCATGAAGGTTTATAACTGTTTTTTTTATAATCAATAGATGGTCTATTATTTTGTTGTTCGTGTAATCTATTAAATTTTTCTTTTGACGTTGACATGAGATTGAACAAAACGAATTTGTGACTGGATGTTTGAAGGATGAATATAAATATTTAACAAAATCCTTACAAGATAATGGAAATTCACTTACGGATATTAATAATGTCATTGCACTTTCTAGACGTAACCTCAAAACCAGTTCTTATTGTTGGTACTGCTTTTCTTCCTTTTATAGCTAATGTTAATGATAGAATTGAAAAAAATCCTAATTAAATATGGCATTAGGACTAAAGTAGTGATTAAGAGCCGGTTTTGGACCAGTTCAAGGTCACTCGCCCTCTGGTGTGAGAAATGTAAGCTTTGGTTAAGAATGCTTATTTTGCTATTCCTAAGAACCTTGAAGAGTCTAACATAAGCTGTAATATGGTACCTTCTCAATACCTTGTCAATAAAATTTAACCTTGAAAATTGGTTTGTATGAATTGTAATATGATACCAATAAATTTTAACATTGAAGAGCTTAGCCAATGTATAAGAACCTGCAGACACCATATTATACGCTACATTTTTTTAGTCTCATCAATAGCAGCTCTCTTCATTATGATGTACCTACTCTTCATTTAATCAAAAAATAGAAGAGACATTTTTTTGCAATAAAAAATACATAATTTATTTCCAAACAATTATACATAGATATATGTTATTATTTTTTTTTACAGAACTGTTAAATTAGTTGTCTTTCCTACAATTCCGGCGCTGGTAATGTACACGACATTCTCAGCCAGATATTGTTTAAACTTTTGAATGCGATCTTCTTTTTTGAAGTAGTCATAAAATTGTAAGGGAAGTATGCACTTAAAGTTGTGGGTTTCAATGATAATATGTTTACCATACTTTATGTCGATGGTATTCATATCAATCACTTTATATTTTGCACCCACCTCCAAGTCTTTTACGCTCGTGAAGGATGTACAGAAAGTTCAAATCAGATAGATCCATCTTTACTGATTCAAGAACGCTTTTGAATTTTGAGTTGACACCGGAACTGCCCTTCTATATATTACTGCATCACGATTTTTTATGGTAGAGGGGAGAGTGTGCTTTGAGAATTGCATTAGTAAGCCAATCTGCATCTGATGATGAATAACTGCTAAAATCAGGAGATCCTTTCCATTTTTGTATATCGCTCCTGGAATGATATTGCTGCTTGCATTATAACGACTTTACTTGCTCGCAATTGTACTAGGACTAAACACTGTTGAAGAAATGATTCATCTGCAATTTACATATGGTGGGGTTGTAGTATGACCTTGGTCTACTTTTAGCATAGACAACAATCTTTCATTCTTTTTGTTTCCATAAACTGATTTTATTTTTATATTTCTAAGAAACGTAATATGATATACATGCAGGTCGTTAACTACTCTTTGACCTTGAAAACCCTATTTAGATTTCTAAGATTTTATTTTTAGCTTTAAATTTTGATCTAAATGTGTCCTTGATTTGAGCACCTCTTACATGTTTAAACTTGTTAAATACCCACCTTGTCCTAGTTTTGGTTTAGAAAACTATTTCACCTTCACACCATTTAGTCAACGTAAGTACCATTTGACCCTGATCTACATTTTAGCATACATACATGGCAACCTATCATTCTTCATGTTTCCATGAACTGATTCTATTTTTAGATTTCTAAGAAGCTTAATATGATACCCCTGCAGGTCCTTACCCTTTGACCTTGAAAACTCTATTTTTAGATTTCTAAAAATTATAATATGATCATGATGATGATGATGATGATGATGATGACACTGCAATTTCTATTTTTAGCTTTAAATTTAAATTTTTTTGTTTGAAAAGGCTGAACTTGGAAAAATTTCTTAAAAAATCACCTACTAGAGGGGTAGCTGCCCCAATTTGATATATGTGTTAGATACGTTGAAAAGTCGACAGGGAGAAATGGGGGGGGGGGGGGGGGGGGGGTTTAATTTATTTTTGGCAAATTTTGGTCCGTTTTCGAGAAAAATTGATTTTTTTGTTTAGAAAAACTGAACTTAGAAAAATCTTTGCCTATAAAAAGTTTACTGAACCATGCACACGCAAAGAAAGCCTTTTATTATAAACTAAGAAATGTCATACGATACCCCTACAGGTCAATAAACTTTGACCTTGACCACTCGATTTTTAGACTTCTAAGAATTGTAATGTGATGATGACATTGCAATTTCTATTTTTAGCTTCTGACCTTGACATACAAATTTGCCGCCAAAACGTTTAACCACCGCAGAGTGACCTTGTAATATGATGAGGATGGTGACATTGCAATTTCTATTTTTAGCGAGCTCCTAAAATTTAAATTTCCCGCCCAAAAGTTTGACCTTGAAGAGATCCAAAAGCTAACACTTCTCACACCAGAGGGCGAGTGACCTTGAACTGGTCCAGAACCGGCCTTTTATCACTACTGACTATGTTTAAACCTACAAGAAAGATTAAAGAACATTTAAGATCACCTAAAGATGTGTCAAACCCATTATAATCTTCCGGAGTGTATAAGTTCATGTGGAAAAGTATACATTGGAACCAAAAACGTAGCTTTGATACAAGACGTAAAGAACATGTGAGATTTTGTAGATTAGGTCAACCAGAGAAGTCTGCGGTGGCTGACCATGCCTTAAATAATCTAAATCATGACATTCAATTTGACAATATGGAAATATTGTCGAGACAAACTCATTAATATGATCGTCTACAACGTGAAGCTATTGAGATATATAAACACCCCAATAATTTGAATAGACAAGGAGAAAATCCCCGTTTAAATAAGTTTTGCCATTATATAATTAAAAAAAGGGCATAATGATACATCCTGATTTTGATTTTAATTTTGACTTTTGGTATGTGTAGGTTTTTTGCTGTTTTTCCTAGATCTTGAAGCAAATGCTTTACCAATTATATGTTGAATTACCACAGCACTATGATTTAACATAAGTAGTTGTAATTACAATTAAAATTAAAGATTACAAAAAAAAAGTTATGCATTATGCTTTTCATTGTTAATAACACTTGCATTTATTGACTAAGCTATTTCTTTGTTAGATTTAACTGGATTATTTTAATTGATGTCATGTTTATATTTGTGAATGCTTCTATCATTTTCAAATTGAAGTTTTTCACAACTTAACACTTACATCATAACTTGATTAAATTTTGTTAAATGAATTTTTTTTGCTGACATTTTTCATTGTTAGCCTTCGACCGTTTAGAGGGTGTTCTGATTTGTCATCTTTAAGACAGTTTAACAATATTTAACTTTTAATGACCTAGTTATTCTTTACTAAAATTTAATTCTATAGTTGGTTTATACGTTTCTCAAACTGTTATATTAATAACAGGCTAACGTTTATGTTTTAATTTTTCAACTTTGACAAAATTGTTTCAACATCTCTAACAATTTTAATAGATAATATTACTACTGACGAAGATAATATTGTAAAGCGTTATCGAAACGTTTAGATTGTATAATTTAACATACACCATTAAAAAACCCAAAAAGATAAGTATTTTAGTATGTGTAACAATGGTGAAAGTTTAAATTTTCATACATAATTATTCTATGTACTCAAAAAGGTTTATCAGTGTTTATGATAAAGCATTTTGTTGTAAACAAGAAATGATTGAAGAAATCTATTGATCTGCCTAGTAACAAAGCAAAGATCATATAAAAGATTAAATGAAGTTACCTAATGCCAACCGAAACTGTAAGCTTTAATTGAAAAAGTGGTTTGGATAGTTGTAGGCGAATACAGCTTAGCCTAATTTTAATTTGAAGAACTGAAACAGCGAAGTGGAAAATCTTTGGAAGCGGATGTTTACGATTTGCATTAATATCATACTTAATTTTCTGCAAAAACTATCAACTATTTTTAAAGAAACAATTTTATTTTGCAATGCTTTGGATGTGTTCTATAAATTGCTTACAAGCTTTCAAATCTTACATGACCTTCGTCAGCATCTACAACTAAAGATTTGCTACAATCAGTGTCTATGAGCTGCGATACTATTTTTCCATTTCTATCTCTTTGTATAACCGTCGTAACTTCTTTACCAACTTTAATTTGAATAATATCATCCCCAAAACATATATCTGAAATAGGCTTAGCTGTTGTGGTCGTCGTTAGTGGTGGCGCTGTGGGAGTTGTAGTTCTTGTCGTGGTGATTACTTTAGTGGGTGTAGGACGTACGGTTGTGGTTGTAGTGGTAGTTTTAGGCCGCTCGACAATCTCTGAAAATATGTTTATTAACTATCTTCTAATCACACATCGGCCAAAATCCATACCTTCAAGTTTGAATTCCTGTCTTTCGTATCTGTGCACGACTCCATCAATATTAACAAAGAATGTGTAGTATAGAGTATCTCCAACGTTTAATACTACGTCCAAATCTTCAATTTCCCATACTCCATTTGTTGGTTCATAAGTTGATAACATAATTGTACCCAAATCTTTACCTTCTAGAGCTTCATTGATATTCGCCCATAAGAAAAATTCAGTTAGACCAGGCGTCTCAGGTAACGAAACACGAATACCGCTGGGTCTAAATGCTTCAAATTTTACAGTTGGCATTTTTAGTACATTTGCATTGCAGTAAAGGGCAATAGCAAGAATAAATAATGTAAATCGAATCATCGTAGCCTACTGTTTTCAACACACTTTAACGAATGCCTGCAAAATCTAATGTTCATTTTATTAAACTCTGTATAACCTTTCCGCCTTAATAGGTTACAGTTATCACAGTTTTTCTATGTATGTTTGTGAAGTTCAAACGTAATCGTATCATTTTTTATTTAAATTACTGTACATTAGATAAGATTAATTTTTATTAACTGTTAATTGCTTTTACCCGAAAATTTCTAAATCTGTTGTGCATTTGTCATAAAAATAATTTATAAATCGAATAAATTATTCATTAGAGCAATTACTTGCTTTAATTGAATTCTGTTACCATGCCCCGTATTTTATTCCTATCAAGACAAGGATTTAATATAAGTCAATCTTATCTTAACTGTGTTAATTTTGGTTTAAAATTAAAAATAGGAAGATTATTGTTTCGCAATAATTGTTCTTACGTCGTGAAACCAAAACAATTCAGTAAAAAGCAGCAACAACTTTCAAATATAAAAAAAAACCATAAATCAGATAGATTTTGATTATAGTACTGACAAAATTAAATAAATGTCTATTATTTACTGCATAAACTAATGAAAGTAAATTTATAATCAACCAAAGAACTGCTTGATGATCATCATTGCTTTTTGAATTGAAAATGGGTGTTTCAACAATTACTCCAAAATTACAGAAATTTCTCAAGCTGCGTCAATTCCTACCAATATATGTATAATAATTTTGCCAACAGAAATAACTCTTACACTAGATCGTGTTAGGTTTATGCTGCGATGTGCCGAACATGACAAAAATAGTTATTTTCATAACAAGTGCGTGAAGTGTGCGATTAAAACCATGTGTGTTTATATTTATCGACTGAATTTGATCAAGCAACGGGGAGAGGTAACGTTATAAGAAACGCCAGAGCTCAGCCATAACGGAGACACTCTCTGTGGGCGTAAGTACCAGAAAAAGAAATAATAAATATAATTTCCCTAAATAGAGAAAGGCGCTAAGAGGCTTTATGTAGGTTTGTCCCCAACTAATATGGAGGGAGCTATTACCCCTAGTTTAGCTAAAAGAAAAGCACAGTTAAATTATATTAAGATCCCCGCAGAGTACACATGCGAGCATAACAATAAAATATTAGCTAGCGGAGATTCGAAAGAAATCCATGCTGTATACCTTTTCAAAAACGTAATTTATTTTATTGGTTCTCACTTTCCGAACTCTCAATTGGGAAAATACTGACTCAATAATTGACAATGCAAAACTACGATTACAATTCGCAATTCTATTTCATTTATACAACCCTTGACCTCTATGTACACTAATCATAAACCCAAAATCATTAACCAACTCCCCAAGCATCTAGTTCCTACCAATAATATTAAACCCATCTTTATGAATAGTAACCCAACTTGTATGTGGTAATTGAAAATAATTAACTTTTACAAAATAATTTTTTGAAACAAAGCTGCTGGAACTTATGTTACACTGCGCAGATATAGAGTAAAGGTTGGTAAAGCTCGCAGTGGGTAAAATATGAAACAAAACCCCTTCCCAATGCATACATGGTGCCCAAAATTTAATTCCCTAGCCGCCGGGGTTATACTATATGTCCAAAAATAAGTAGAAAATCACTCATGTCAACATTTCGAAAAGTGTCTCCTTACGAAATTATGGACATATTAAAAATCACAATTATGATTTCAAATATCCAAGAAAAAATAGCTTATTAATTTAAACCAAGTGACGTATACACACAATAAAGTTAAAATACTTAAATTTACACAAGTAGGTGTTCGAAATGTTCGCCATTTTATTAATGCGTGCATGCAATCGGCGAAGAAAATTGTTTTCATCACGACCTATTATTTCGTTTGTAGTTTGAGTTAACGTTCCATAAACATGAACAATAGCGTCATCCTAATTAATCGCTAGGACTTTTTATACCGCATTTTTCAAGTAACCCCAAAGCCAAAGTCTATTGGGTTGAGGTCCGGGGACCTAGGTGGCAAAAGTAGGTCCTCCGCGACCGATCCATTTATCGGGAAATCGCCGATTGAATATCTCTCGAAAATTTCAAGAATAATGAGCAGGTGAACCATCATGTTGATACACAATAGTTTAACGGTGAAATAAAGGAATATTTTCCAAAAAGTAGGTAATGTGTTTTAGCAAAAATTTGCATAATTCTCTGCGTTTAATATTCTAGGAAGAAAATGTGGTCCTATTATGTCATTGCCCAATAGACCAATCCACACATTTATATTCCAGCGCACTTGCTTATGCGATTCTCTAATTTGATGTGGATTGTAGTAATTCCAGCTGTGCAAGTTGTGCTGATTAAAAAACTCCTGTTCATTAAGATAGGCCTCATCATTCGTCAATACTTGATTAAAAATGTCTTCATTCGTATCTAATCAAGTTAAAAATCATCCGCAGAATAGTAAGCGCACCTCGCTATACCCAGGATGCAATTTTTGAACCGGCTGTAAGTGATAAGGATACAGATTTCAGTTTTGCATGAATCTGTGAATAGTACTACGACGATTGGATTCCAAGATCCTGGTACTTATAGACGGATTTTCTTCAATGCCGTAGAGTAATTATTCTTCCTGTTGCCATATTAGCTGCCTGAGATGACCAGCCTAAATCATGTTAGGAGCGAAACATTCAGTTTCAAGTAGACGAACTTCAACAGCACTTATTGTTTTATGATCACGGTGTCGCCTAGTAGGAAAACGTTGACGGTACAGACGCTTTCCGGTACGAGCATTATTATTATTACTAAGTCTAAGTAGTTTAATCATAGCTAAGTGTTCTTGATTACTGTACCTTCTGGGGACTACTTAATTGTTCATCTTTGTACGTCAGTTTAAAATTGAAATATTTTACAATCAAACATTGACACACACAATGTCATATTCTGTCTTCGTCAATGGTGACTTAATTATGAATAAGCCATCTTTACCTGTACACTTATTTCAAAAATTGATTGGCAAAAATATCTTCATTGCGATCTTTAGGATGGCCATAGTTTCGTAAGGAGAAAATTTTGTAAATTTTGACATAAGTGATTTTTGACTTCTTTGGTCATAGAGTACAACGCCGTATAACTTATTATTCACATTCAAAAGTCGGGACCCGATCGATAAACATCGTTAATTCAGCTCAAGCTAATTAATAAAATTTAAACGACGTCGCTTTCACGATATCGCGCAGATAAGAGTTAACGAGGTTCGACCACGAAGACTCGCACGACAACGTGGATTTTGATCAGAGTTTGAGCGAAGAATCGATATGTTTGATTGGACCGCCGCCAAGCAGACTCTTAATACCAGTTCGACAGTAGAAATGAACGAGACCAAACAGGACGCCGCTGCCAAACGCCGCCCCGTTAGTGGCCTCGATTCAGCGTGAAGACCCCGGATAAGGATCTACCAGCCCCGCCAAAGACAACTTCAAGACACAAGAGAATGAAGCGAAGGAAACACCCACGGTTGGACCGCCTTCGCTGCCCACGATCGGCAACGTATTCCAACCACTTGTCACGTGCACAAAAGTACCGATCCCCAAACGTGTGCGGTGACTCCTATTAAGACAACCGGTAACTCAGCCTTTTTGGGAAAGCACTTGGTTGTGTGAGCGTGTGGTTAGCGTAGAAAAAAAAGAAAAATTTTATAAGAACACTACTTGATTTGTTCTTGTATAGCTCTCAAACCAAAACAAGGACCAATGCACAGTTAAGACGATGGTCAAAACTAAATGAACAAACGAACCTGAAAGAGCACTGGTTAATTAAGTTTGCGAGACAATAATACACATAAAGCAAAGAAATATTGGTTGTCCAACACAAATCTTCATTTTATACAAGCGTCCGCCAAAAAAACGAAGGAGCTTTACAAATTAGATTAATCTGTAGCGTAACATCGTACAACCCTATCAACAGCAACTACTCACTCTCCAGGCCCAAGAAAATGAATCCCTAAATACATACAAAAGATTAATGTTGTGCAAACAAAAAAAAAAGTTTTTTTAACAGTAACAATAAACCAGTTACAGTACTTAAAATCGTTTAACGTATAATAGCGTTACAGTAATAATAAACCACTTACCCCTTTTGGTGCTTTAGTAAAGTAAACCACAAAAACTAAATTTTAATAACTAACATGAATTAAGTCAAATAGCACTATCAGACGTTCAGCAGGAGGCGAAATCGCACCGGGTTAGCTAGGATTAAACAACCAACAAAGAAAACTTGGCGTAAGCATGAGCGACAAGTAAAGCATAAAGAGTTTAAATAAAAAATAATGGGCACGTGGTTTCTTGCGTTTATTATGCTTTAAACGAAAAGGAAAGAAATTGTGTCCTAGCCAGATGCCCTCAAAGAATGTTAATTAATTTAGTACCTAAAATAAGAAGCTAGACAATGCACTGTAAAAATATGCAACAGCCCCAAAAAGGAATGTATCTTAGTAAGATTGACGCATTTAATTATTGAGTGCTCGAAACAAAAGTTAAATTTAGTAATACTAAGAACAATCCTCTGATACGACATATGTGAAGAAAATCTGTATTTATGATTCCTCGGCTGAAGACTTCATCACCTGAAGACACATTAATAGTTAAATAAATACTAAGCTATTATCAGTTTTGGATAAATTGAATTATAGTCTAAGCTTTTACACACTACGCAGCAAGCACAAACGGAAAGAAAAACCAAAGATACGAATAAACTACTGTACATTAAAAGTCTAGTATCAATCATCCTGTATAAGTATCTAAGTTACTGAAGGGGTAGTTTTAATGTAATGGCGGAAAGTTGACAAGGATTACATGTAAACTTGATATTGTCCCTATGGAGTTGTTGATAATGATAAACAGCGTAATAAGTAGTGCTCTATCGAAACTGGTTGTTTAAATCATACACAAGCACCTTGTGTAGGTAACATAAAATGTGTCCAGCGTGTTATACAACTATAATGAGTAATTACATCAAAAAAATTTAAAATAATAAACATTATGTTGCACCCAACCAAAAATTTTTTTTAATTCATATAACTGTAGACAGTAGCTATATATATATATATATATATATATATATATATATATATATATATATATATATATATATATATATATATATATATATATATATATATATATATATATATATATATATATATATATATATATATATATATATATATATATATATATATGCGTTACTTTCTCTACTTCCGTTTTTGTTGTTTCCTATCGTTGCACTTTCACTTTCGCTTTCGTTAGTCGTCGCGTTTGAATGTGTTGTCTTTATGTGATTATCCATTAGAAATGGTTTCCTTGTCGTCGGTAATCTTGATCCATCATTCCTGGTATTGAGGTTATCTACGTGCTTTTCTATTTCGATAGCCTGTCTGATGATGCGAGATTTGTAATGTTCTATGTTGGCTAGCGTTGTGGTGTTTTGAAAGCCAAGTATATGGCGTGATGTTTGTACATGTTGTGCCAAAGATGAGGTAGTTTGACGTACATATATATATATATATATATATATATATATATATATATATACACTTACAGATCAAAAATACTACATAAGGTAGGTACTCATCCCAAAAACATAATTAAAAAATATATTTTAGCTACTGTCACAATTATATAAGTTAAAAAATTTTTTGGTAGGGTGCAACATAGTGCTTATTATTTAAAAAAATTTTGACGTAATAACATACCCACTTTGAGATGGACGTGTAAGATACGTACAATAACCAATGTTTACTAATCGTAGGTAGGATACTTCACAAGAAACGCTATAGTCGCGTTCATTTGCTATCGTATACCTTCAGCCACGCGGAAGCGAAAGAACAGTATACTTTATAGTTATAAAGAACATCCTTTAACAGCTGAAGAGATATTTCCACAACACGGTACGTTTAGTGCATAGAAGTGAGTAGTACACACGATTTCCTGTTGTTGTTTATGGATTGGTTTTCAAGGAATCCGCCACGTAATAACACAAAACATAACTCAGCATTATCTTAATTCTATCCGGCGCACAAAAAAGTCTAACGTGAATTAAGTTGCTGTATATTAGGTAAATATCGTATGAATGACGATGCATCTTTCTTTAACTGCCCTCGGAGTGATGCAGTCCTACACCTGCCATTTTTCGCTCCGGTGACCAGTGCGAAGAAGTTTGCTACTAGCGCGTCCATGGATCCATGTTTCGGAAAGTGATTAGGCAAAGATGATTAAGTAAATCCGAACGTACCACAAGAAAAAACCTCCTGAAGCTCGATGAAGAAGGAGCATATATAGCAACACTTTTCAACACCGCACACGTACACGTACACGCACACGCACGCGCGCGCCCGCGCCCGCGCCCGCCCACGCACGCACGCACGCACGCACGCACGCACGCACGCACCCACACACACACACACACACAACACACAACACACACACACACAACACACAACACACAACACACAACACACACACACAACACAACACACAAACACAACACACAAACACAACACACAACACACACACACACACACAACACACAACACACACACACACACACACACAACACACAACACACACACACAACACACAACACACAACACACAACACACAACACACACACACACAACACACACACACACACACACACACACACACACACACACACACACAACACACAACACACACACACAACACACACACACACACACACACAACACACAACAAACAACACACAACACACAACACACAACACACAACACACAACACACAACACACAACACACAACACACACACACACACACACACACACACACACACACACAACACACACACACACACACACACACACACACACACAACACACAACACACAACACACAACACACACACACAACACACAACACACACACACACACACAACACACAACACACAACACACAACACACAACACATAGCACACAACACACAACACACAACACAACACACACACACACACACACACACACACACACACACAACACACACACACACACACACACACAGGGGAGATGCCAGATTAACCAACGCAACGTTCATCACTAGAATAACATTGAAGGAGTACATATTTCATGCATAGCAAATGTTCTTTAGAAATAAAAAAATATGCAAAGACCTTTTGCTTGGTGGTTAAGTAACAATACCTCCTATCCAAGAAGTCATATATATATATATATATATATACAGGTAGCAACTAGTAATCGTTAACAGCACTTCATGTCGAAGAACCTCTTTTACGAGCTCATCTTACATTAGTCCTCTCAACGAATGGTTTATACTATTTACTTTGTTTCGGGCTTATTTCTTCTTGTTTATTAATTACTGACGACTTAAACAATCTAGTTTTAAAGTAATTAGGTTGGCAATAGTGAGTTAATTTGATAGATTCTTATAACGTGCTATCAATCGCCTATGGTATTAATGTTAGATTTAAGACGTAAGAGTCACAACCTTTACGCATTCACAATTAATCAATTAGATTTCAATTAATAGAAGAGCACAATGTCAGCATCGGAAATAATTTTGACGCTACCTGAACTAGGCGAATTTGCGGCCAGTGCCGTAAACAAATTGGTGCCTCTTAAATCGAAAACCGCATATAAAAAAAACGTAAGTTTCTATCGTGGTACAAGGAAAAAAACACATACCATTACAGAAAATGTCTTGATTGCATTTTTCGAAATTCTTAGTAAAACTTACAAAAGTTCCACCTTATGGAAGACTATGCTACGATGAATGATAAACATTAAACAAAACCTGGATACATAAGAATTTCTAAAACCTCAAGCATTTCTTAAACCAGTGGCGGTAGGGTTTGTACCCAAGAAATTAAGAATGCTAGAAAATCGCGAAATATAAAATTTTTTTAATGGTGCACCTGGCATGTAATATCTTGCGATAAAGTTATTCAGTGTGTCCAAAATAGGAATGAACAATATGGGGATCTCAGAAACCGTAAGAGATACTGGGTAGGATTATATTAGTAAATAAAATTGCGCAGTTAGGGAGGGGGCCTATTTGATGCCACCAAGAAGCTAAGTTCAGCTTCCGGAGATATTCGAAAGAAACGGAAATTTTGGGATTTATAAACAGCACTTTATCATTGCCACTTTTCTTGGTCTTTAAAATGGCGTTCACAGATTGTTTGTAAAACGTTTCGTTTCCAAGCAACCAACATCAACTTTATTTTTTATATGGTCAGCAGAAAAGTGCACTCTATATTAGACGGCATCTGTCATCAAGAATCCAGCGATATTTGACACTATATGCTTTTTCATGGTTTTATGCAAAAAGGCGTTTCAATAAATTTTGAACTTTGTTGCTATGTAGTATGCCTTGGAATTCATGGCAACGGAAAAACAAAGACGAAGTTTCACACAAAATTATTGTAGTTATCAAGCATCAATTACCTGGATAAACAAACATGGCGGATGGAGAAGCTCCGCTGTAGCAGAAGGCACAAATAAGAAAATTGAAGTCGCAGAAATGCTTTCAGCGCGCGGAAGAACTTCTACTGCTGAACTCTCTAGTGTTTGTGCTAATAAAGACCTTAATGAGTCAACTAATAAGGGGAATACGAATGTTTTTTATTCTCAACAGAGTGTTCCTGCAATTTCAATTGATGCAGCTTCAAATGCATCTGTTCCAATTACAATTTATGACGATTGTAACCCTACATCCTAATTTAATGTTATTAAAGTTGATAGGTAAACTGACTTTCTTTAAATATTAATCTGTCCAAATAACACAAACTCTTGAAGAAAAAGTCACTAAAAATCGCTTAAGAATTGAGTTCATTCAAGCATCAAAATGCGTGGGAGAATTGTGTATTCTAATCTCGAAACAGAGAAAAGAAATTTCCAACACGCAAAGCAAACTAGTTTGATTTGTGGTAATACAATCTACCTGGCATTCGCGAAGTAATGGGTTCGATCCTCGTTACTGCTTACCTTGTATAAGCTTTTTTACGCGGTTTTTCTCATACACGAATCCTGGGGTCTTTGTCCCTCAGAATCCTAACTCCACTCCTTTCGATACTACCCTGATCGCAGGGAATCAAACACGCTTCTTTTATTTCCTTTTCCCAACACGCAAAATACTTATTATTAACGAATCACACGCTACTGAAGAAAACTGTGCATTAAACAATTTATTGACTATTTATTTTACAAAACCGCGTTTGATAGAAAATAGAATATACTTATAATGGACATTTATGACTAACATCCCTACCCTCTTCAAATCTTACATTGCCTTTATCAAAGTTTACTACAATAGGCTTCTTTGAGTTAATAATTTTATATATTTCGTTATTAAGATGATCCTTACGTACGACCATCACTCCATCATCACCTACAGAAACCTCAAGAACGTCATCAAGACAGGAATGTGTTTTGTCTCTTCTGTCATCGGGTGTTATTGGACTGGAAGTAGTTGTAGTTGTTGATGTGGTTATAGCGTCTGTTGTAGTTGTTGATCTGGTTGAAGTGGTTGATATGGTTGTGGGGACGATTGCTTCAGTTGTAGTTGTTGGACGGTCAACAATTTCTGAAAAATAGTCAAATAAAAATATCCAATTTAAACCAAACTACTTACTTTCAACGGTATATTTCTGTAGATCATACGTTTCTACTTCACCGTTAATGTTTACTAATAGAGTATAATATAAAGTATCTCCAGGGTGCAATTTAATACTCATATCTTCAATTACCCATTCACCATCAGTTGGTTTATATACAGACAACCGAATAGAACCTAAATCTTTACCCGTAAGCGCCTTATTAATATTTGCCCACAAAAAGAACTCAGATATGCCCTCAACATTTGGTAAGCTGACTCGAATACCACTAGGTTTAAATGCTACAAATGTCGGTTCCGGCTTTTCTGGTTTTTTAGCTGCATTTACACATATAGAAGAAACAATACACAAAATTATAACCGTCAGATAAAACATATTAAAAGAATAGCGGAGCTGGTTACAGCAGAAGTGCTTATTATGTACAGAAAATGATATAATTTGTTTATGCATTATCATAATAATTATTTCATGACCTATAACCTGTTTTTGAAATACATTAGTTATCCTACTTGTAATTATCAAACCGTGTTTATCAACTAAGTTACAGACAGCTTTTTAGAATCAGAACTTTTTACTAAAAAATTAATAATATACCTTTATTACCATGAATATGGAAATATATATATATATATATATATATATATATATATATATATATATATATATATATATATATAAAGGTAAAACCGGTAACATTGACACATCTTCATAATTTATTTTTATCTCGATTATGAATCGTCTTAGAAATTTGAAAATTTGGATTTAATTGAGTTGAACCATTAGAAATAGCCCACCAATAAAATAATTCTTGCTCTTTTCAAGATTTCAGAATTAAAAAATTTATAAAAAAAGTATGCATAAGTCAATGTTGGACTCCATGCCGATAACATTGACACCCCCTGTAAACTGCTTTATAAGTCAATCAATGCCAATGATATGGTAACATTGACATCAAATAAGTACCCAGGTTGCAGACAGCTGTATATATTTTTTTTATTTCAACAAAATTCATACAAAAATAAACTACAAAATCTTGAGAGCTTCTTCATTCTCGAGAAAACAAGCACTCATGTTAAAAAAATGCATCCCTCGACGAATTGTAGGTTCTGGCAGAATTTTAACTATATCTTGGGCCAAAACCTTGGCTTCGTCTAGGACGTTAGGGAAAACAAAACTCTTCTCTTTTTTTCTTAGGAAAGTTACTGTCACTTCCTGATCTTCGGGTCCTGCAACTTCTTTCACTTTTCCAATGTAATGATACACCGCAGCTGAACGTTGTTTGTCAACAGTAAATTTTACGAGAACCCAAGAATTGACCTCAATTTTGTTGAGGCCAGTTGGTTCAGGCTCTACAGTTGTATTCTGGCAGTCATTATGGTCTTCAAATTCATCAGACGCGTCTAGATCGGAATCATCATCCAACTTTAGGCTAACTTCACTATCAGAACTGCTTTCAACATTTTTTCTTTCGCTTCCTTTGAGTGTTTTTCTTAGATTTTTTAGAACCCTTGGCATCATTTTCTGATCGCATTCGTTCTAAAACATTTGCACTGGTTAAACTTTCTGCAAACTTTCGTCGAATTCTGTTTCGTTTTAGTGTGTCTGGTATTTTTTCTTGTCTCTTTAATGCATGTAATATTGAGAGTTCCAACTTTTTTGTTGGACTAAGTGGAGTTGAGGTTGAATCCAGACTTGAAGAACTTACTTGCCCTGATTGAGATCCGTTGTTAGAGGCCCCTGGATTAGACGTATCCTTCCGAATAGTAGCTCCTCCATGGACTGGAATTTCGGTAGTTGACAGTACAGACGACGTATCACATTTCTTTAATACCTTTTCCTCGCTTAAAGGATATATACCTGAATCTTCAAATCTCCCGATTGCGTTCGCTCTAGAGAAGCATCCTGTTTCTACTAGCTTTTTCAGCAATGAAGGAAATGTAACTTTGTCTACATTTTTACATCCCGTATCACGGTAATAATCCTTTAAAACATTGCGTCACGCATTTTTCACACTCTTGAATACCCCAACATCTAATGGTTGTAATGCGTGAGATGTATGCGCGGGCAAACAAAGAAGCTCAATGTTGTTTGCGCAAGCCATTTCGATTAACGGAATTGTAAGGTGTGAGTTGTGACCATCAAATATTAACAGCTTGGACCTCTCTAGCTTCGCAGTATGCTTGATGAAAACGTTCTCAAACCAGTTGGCAAACTGTAGCGACTCCATCCAACCTGATGGTGAACAGTTGTACACCGCATCATCGGGACCATTTACGCACCAGGTAGAATACAGATGTAGACCTTTATAATTTACATATAAAGGTAAATAGTCTCCTATTGCGTTACATGCTACTAGAACAGTGTACGTTGCTTTTGTCACACTACCTACAACTTTATGTGGATTCCTAGATCCTTTCCGACATAAAATTTTTTGTATCCCAACGTCTGTTTGAAAGCCGGACTCGTCACAGTTGAATATATTTTGTGGTCTGTTTTCTAAATCATTCCGTTCAATTGCGTCTTTCAGCTTTCTGTGTAAATCTTGTAGCACTTCAACAGAACAGGCTTCAGCACAATTTTTGGGAAGGTTTTGAGCGATTCTGCGGCTCAGTTGGTCTTTCCATCTCCTTTCAAATCCTGTAAATAATATGAAAAAAAAAATGTTTTCTACGACAAACACAACTAAAACTTATTTACCTGCTATCCAATCTTTCCCAGGCAAACCATTTTTGAATGGGTTTGATCGATCAATTCTCTTAAGATAATCCTGAACGCACAATTTCAACTGAAACCGATCTAATCCAAATCCCCAATCTGCTAATTTGGTTAGTGCGTGAACTATTAGTCGTTCTTCTTCTGTAGTGAGTACAGTGGGTCATCCAACAGCATTGCATTTATATTTCTTTACGTGGTTTAGTAAAGTTGTTCGATTAATACCGAACATTCCAGCAGCTCGTTTGATACTAACACCCTCATTTCTAATACAGTTCACTGCAGAATCCATGCTTTCTGTAGAATAGGTTTTATAATGTCTCTTGGGTCGCAACATTGCAACTTGAAATCATAAGCAAATCTGAAATTTTAGAATTGACACATTACTGTAGAGCAACATTGACATCGTCGTCTAAGATTGACATACATGACAATCTTAACCTCGAAATCCAATTTGTAATATTTTTTGAATTATTGCTAAATATGACAAAATATCTCAACAACATGAGTAAGAATGATGAAAAATAACTTACCTTGCCGATAAAATAACAAGATACGAGAAGATCTCTTAAATAAACTAAGATTTGTTGTCGAATAATCACTCAGTTTTCTCATGCCCCGACTTGACGAGTTCCACAAATCTAAGATAGTGCAGTGGGACAGAATTGAACTATTTCCACTAGATGGCGACACTATGTAATGAATTATAAACGCGAAAAACGCGCGTTTTATAATGAGCTTCCCGTGCCAGGCGGGATATTTGAAAATGTGTCAATGTTTCCCCCCTGTCAATTTTACCCGCCTTTACCTATATATATATATATATATATATATATATATATATATATACATATATACAGGGTGTCCAGAAACTCTAGGGACAAACTTTGCGTAATGATTCTAGACCCAAAAATAATAAAAAAAGTTCATATAAACGCAGGTCCGGAAACGCTTCGTTTAGGACCTACAGGGTGTTAAAAAACTTTATTTTCCTCGGTTTACGTTAATCTGAAATTTGGGACGCTGTATCAACAAGAGTAACAACAAATGTCATAAATGCATTTGTGTATCTAAGCAACAACTTGTCATTTTGTTTTAGTCAAAGCCTGCTAAAATGGCAAGAGATTCAATAGCTGGTTAAATAAATTAAACTGTTCATCAACCAATATCTCGAAAACGGTTGATCTGAGAGGCATCGACCAAGTATACCTTTTTTGCTTAGAACTAAAAAGGGAACAAACCAATTCAAACGGAATGTCAATATACCGGGTGGTAAAAAAGTTAAGGCCAATTAACTTTTAGCATGCCACTGTAGATGCCTGCGATACCTTCAGAAATAATGTGGGAATATGTTCAGGGATTCGCCGCTCATTATCAAAACGAGTGAGATTATGTATCGAAACATATGGTCATCGTGTGGAACACCTTTGTAACTACATACATAAAGACAAAATTTACATCGATTGGGGCATGAACCACGATGGCGCAGTTGGTTAGCGCGGTACTCCACCAAAGTACAGGTCGTAGGTTCAAATCCTACTCGAGGTAAACTTTTTATTTATGTATTTAATAAAATTAATAACAATTTATAATTGCATATTTACCTTTTGTAACATTTACTTTTTTAGTTTTATTATTTATTTCTTCATTTTCGTTCTTAAATTCAAAGTTAAAATAAAAATGGAAACATACGTTACTTTGATTTTTAATTCCAATTATCTAAGGATTATAGGGAATTAAATTGAATTGTTCATCAACCAATATCTCGAAAACGGTTGATCTGAGAGGAATCGACCAAGTATACCTTTTTTGCTTAGAACTGAAAGGGAAACAAACTAATTCAAACGAAACGTCAATATACCGGGTGGTAAAAAGTTAAGGCCAATTAACTTTTAGCATACCACTGTAGATGGCGCCCTCTGCAGGAAGCATCAAAATCAATAAAATATTTAAGTTTCTCAACCACAAAAACCACCGTGCTCCAAATTTCAGGACCATATTCAAATTTGTTCGTAAAATATCGCCATAAAACCGAGGAAAATTAAATTTTTTCACACCCTGTAGGTCCTAAACGAAGCGTTTCCGGACCTTGGTTTATATGACCTTTTTTTCTTATTTTTAGGTCTAGAATCACTACGCAAAGTTTGTCCGTAGAGTTTCTGGACACCCGTATATGTATATATATATATATATATATATATATATATATATATATATATATATATATATACAGGGTGGCGCATTAGTGTGACAAAGTCCCATATTTCCTTTATTTAAAGAGATACAAAAAAAATTAAATACAAAAGCTGTAAGATATGTTCTGGTGCATATTCCAAAAATATTTTTAATTATACAGGGTAGATCATAAAAGCTTAGAAGTAATTTTAATTTTTTTTTAAATAGAAAACCCTATATATTATTACATATTTAGATTCTACATACAATTTTAGACACATTTTATGTATAATGTCCTATACCTAAGCCTAACCGTTTTTGACAAATTTCAAATTTTTTGTCAAAAATGACGTTTGCAGGCCAAAACATAGGTGGAAATCTTTTCTAAACGAAGCCTTTATCAATTAGTTATGGTTGGTTTCCTTGGAAATGGGGACCTACTCTAATGGGCTGTATTGATATTTTTGTAGTACATTCATACAGGGTGATCAAAAATGCACAATAAAAAGAGGATTCAAAAAAACCTATGAAGTCATTTTTTTTAAATGAAAACCCCCTATTTCTTTAATTCTATCTTATTTAGCATTAAAAATAAGGGTGACTTTGTACAAGAGTGTATATTCCAAAAAATTGTAGTTTTTGAAATAATGACAATTTAACATTTTTTTATTGTAAAAAGGCTATACGGCTTTCAAGTTTTGTTGTTAGTTGGCCGTGACAGCGGGGCGCGGCGAAACAAAAAAAATCGAGCACTTCAGATCGAAATATTACAATTTATTGAACCCCATATAAATAATTATTTTATTAAACGAACTTAAAGTAAAGACAATATTTTTTTGATTCAACAAATTATGTCCTAATCCTAATCATAAACTTAACACCTCTAATGTAACTAAACCTGTTACTAATTATACGGATAAAAGTACTAGAAACACGTCAAATACGTACTACCTAATAAGTTGTTCGAAATGTCCGCCTCTTTCTTGAATATACAATGCAATACGTCTCTCAAATTCGCTGCTTAAATTTCAACACTAATGCTTTGAAAACAGTTTCTAATCCTAATCTTCATGTCTTCCTTTGTTGTAGGCGGTATTCTATAAACCTGCTCTTTGACGTACCCCTATAGGCTAAAGTCCATTTTAGTAGGATCTGGGGATCTAGCAGGCCAAGCAACAGGCCCTCCCCTCCCAATCCAACATTCTGGATATCTAGCATTTAAAAAAGTTGAATGAAGAAACCACATTTCTTGTAGCGTATCCTGTGGCACTTGACGCAACATATTAGGTAGATGGTTTTGCAGAAAGTCTAAGTATACTTCCCCTGTTACTCGTTGATCAAAAAAATATGGTCCAATTACATGATTAGCGACAACACCTCCCCAAACATTTAAAGACCATCTAGTTTGAGAAGTATATCTTACAAAATGTGGATTTTCGGTAGAATAGTAATGAAAATTGTGTCTGTTTACACTTCCGTTTATGTGAAATGTGGCCTCATCTGTAAATAAAATCAAATGAACAAAATTTCTTTGTTGGTTTATTTTGTTTTGAGCCCATTGACAAAATTCCAGTCGTCTTTGATAATCTTCAGGAACCAACTCTTGAAGTAATTGAATGTGATAGGGGTGCATTTTTTGAGACTTCAATATCCGCTGTACCGTACGTCGTTCAACACCAACCCGCTGAAAAATGGGTCGTTGTCCAGTATATGGATTTTCGGTAACTGTTAATAGTACATTTAATTGATTTTCCTCAGTCTGTGCACGTTTTTCCCTAGTATTTTTTTCATATAACACATTGCCAGTTCTTTCAAAACGCTCCAAAAGCTTTTCAAATGCCCTTCTTTCAGGTTGCCGTCTCCCTGGAAACCGTTGTTGATACAGTTTTCTTGCTAAGAGCGTATTCTTATCACTAGCTCCCAAAACAAAAACCATATCAGCCATCTCAGCTTGCGAAAAATTCATTATTTACAATTTTAATTCTAGTTTTAAATCGATTTGCTATAAAATACACTAGTGCATCACACAAATTATCAACTGACAATAAATAATGACGTTTCTGATGATCTCTATTATTTTTATATGCCACCCTGACCGTCACGGCCAACTAACAACAAAACTTGAAAGCCGCATAGCCTTTTTACAATAAAAAAATGTAAAATTGTCATTATTTCAAAAACTACAGTTTTTTTGGAATATACACTCTTATACAAAGTCGCCCTTATTTTTAATGCTAAATAAGATAGAATTAAAAAATAGGGGGTTTCCATTAAAAAAAAATGACTTTATAGGTTTTTTTGAATCTACTTTTTATTGTCCAATTTTGATCACCCTGTATGAATGTATTTCAAAAATATCAATACAGCCCATTAGAGAAGGTTCCCATTTCCAAGGAAACCAACCATAACTAATTGATAAAGGTTTCGTTTACAAAAAAAAAATATGTCTACCTATGTTTTGGCCTGCAAACGTCATTTTTGACAAAAAATTTGCAATTTGTCAGCAACGGTTAGACTTAGGTATAGGACATTATACATAAAATGTGTCTAAAATTGTATATAGAATCTAAATATGTAATAATATATAGGGTTTTCTATTTAAAAAAAAAATTAAAATTACTTCTAAGCTTTTATGATCTACGCTATATAATTAAAAATATTTTTGCAGTATGCACCAGAACATATCTTACAACTTTTGTATTTAATTTTCTTTGTATCTCTTTAAATAAAGGAGATATGGGACTTTGTCACACTAATGCGCCACCCTGTGTATATATATATATATATATATATATATATATATATATATATATATATATATATATATATATATATATATATATATATAAACAGTAATACAGGGTGAGTGACTGTATTTTGACCCATTTTGACCTTGAATAACGTCTGTATGCGAAACGATGGCAAGATGAGGTTTTCACACAAGAGTTTGGGTTTTAGGAAAGTTTTTTCTGATTCTATTGCTGATTTGTTACTATGGTTTGTTACACCTATTTTCGGGCATAGGACAACTTTGTTATTTTAAATCGAATATACCTTTTCCCTTTTCAGAAAACGCAACATAAGCTATGGTGATTACAAAAAATTTTAGGCCTCCGAAATTGAGTACATATCGATTAAGAATACTTTTTAAACGCTATTTTTTGAAAAGTCGCCCGTGAAAAGAAAGTTTTCGTGTTCAATAAGCACCGTTGTCAGTAATTGTTGTCCATTTTTGATAAGTTATTTCAAATACGCAATGCAAAGTGTTCTCACTTACTGAAAAAGGAAAGTGTGTTATTATGTCTGCCGAAACCAAGAAAGACCCAGCGAAGATTTAGAAATATATTTATAGTCATGGAACAAACTGCAGATATTTACATTCCGGGGGTTTTTCGTGAAGGGAAGGTACGACTATGTGGAATCGCTTTATTATATGCTACAGAATGGTGTAATACCTGGTGTTTTCTCGAAATTTGTGCAGGATGGTTTTTATGACGTCATAAATCCTAGATGGCCGCCATGGCCGATATCTACTCATTACATTCACAAATACTTCCTCCAGAGGCGTAATGTGCAAAATGTGCATAGGACCTTTTATGTTGGATACGAGTTGGAGAACAAATCGGATCTTATTTTTTTTTTTATATCTTTAACCGTTTTCCAGTTTTTGCTCATGAAGTATGTAACTAGTTCAGTTTAGGACGTATGCCGCCATCAGTTATTCAAATAATGGATAAACATAAGTGCAGATTTGCCTCGCGAAAATTGTATTAATACACATACATATAAAATGGTCAAACAGAACAAATAATATATCTTTATTAATTGTGTGTTTTGGTGATCAAACTTTTTTAAAAGATAGTAGTAAGTTCTTAAACCATGTTAAGGAGTTCATGATCATGTGTGAAATAAAAAATAGTCCTTTTAGAGATAAAAATATTCTTTTTAAGCCAAGTCATCATCCCCATCTATGTTGTCCAACAACTCTTCATGGATCGTATGGTCATCATAGTTCTCTCAAATTTCTTCATCTCCTCCACACACACATAGTTCTGTGCACTTAATGTCGCAAGAACGACATTTATACGAAGGAGCACACTTTCTGTTAACACAAGAGCACCTGATAAGCTGAAGCACTGTTTTTGTAGCGCATTGTAGCGTGCACACGATAGGATAGTGTGGGTGACTTTTTCCTTTGAACTCTCAACCAAAGCTTAATGACGAAGGCAGATTTGGGCAAGGCTGGTCCGCACGGCACCATTCTATTGTTTGATAGCGAACTCTATCAATATATGGTATCAATGCTGCACTTGTTGATGGCAGGTTTTCTCCTTGGGTTTCTTTCCTTGAGAACATCCGCCACCTCAGATCTCCAATGCTTGATGCCAGGGACATACAATTTACAAATAAACTTTCTATTATAAGCCCATCATCATCGAGAAAGTTGTCTTAACTTCCGAGTTTGCTTATTTCTTCAATAATGTTGTCATCTAATTTACTGAACACTTTCCAAGATGAGGTTTTTGCTTTCTTTGCCAGTGTACTTGTAATGTCACTTCAGGATAAAGCATGCAGATTTAGTAAAGCTGACGTTTCCTTTGGACCAAGGGGATCAGTAGCTTTCCTGATATTGATCATTCTTTTATTTTGACCAACTCCAGTTACAAACACAGCGTCCAGTGGAAACAGCTTAGACCTCCATAAAGCCAGGACAAAGTCTGTATCTGGTGAGGAAATATAAAGCTGTGTGGCACCCCGACGACAGGAAAAAATGGAATGCAAAATAATTTTTGTATCTGCCTCCTCGTGATTGATTTTTAGGCCATTTATCACAATATCCACAGAAGACTTTGCTGATTCCCTCCAAGATACAAACAATGGTTTCTTCTAGTTGCATTAATTTCTTATACAGATAAGTAGGCTTTAGTTTTGGTATGTGATAATAATAATTTCATAGAAGTATTTCCAATGCACGTCGTATGGCTAATTTTTTATTCAACTGGTAGTGTGTTGCTAGTTCTTTTCTTACGCGTAGAAGATTTTAGTGAATCTTCTCTCTATGTGTCAAAGGCTAAGTGCGACTCGTCAATACTTGATAGTGTATACTCAAGTTTCCTATTTAATTCACTAGCAAGGTCACTAAAGGTTTTAGCATTAGTTAATTTTTTAAGGGCTTGCACTTCTGCCATACCATCAAGAACTACAACTGTAAGTTTCGTAGATGTATGATCCACTAATGGAGAGTGACTTGAAGTCACAGGTGTTTGATGTGCTAGTGGTTCCAGGATACCAGTTATGTCTTCATCAGTAGCGGTAACTTGAAGTATTTTCATCAGCGTAGATTTATTGGAACACAATAACTGTGTACCATCTAATGCGAACATTGATTGGGGAACAGTTGAAAATTCATAAGTACCCGGTGCTTCCTTAAGATTGATATCAGGTCGACTTCTTGATACAACAAGCAAACGTGTAAACAGCGACCGATCTGCTTTTAGTTGTACAATTGTGTCACTCACCTTTGTCTGTACTTTCTTAAAAGAAGTTTCACACAGTTTTAATTTGACTTGCTTTACCCTTGCCCAGAAATATGTTTGGTCAGACTCAATTCGCTCAGTTTTCAAACTTTCATATAACCCGTTCCCAATTGCTGTTATTCTTGTTGCATCAACCTGAATGTCTCTGCTGAAAACAGCATTGATAAGGTTTTTACCATCCCATGACATCGGGTCCGTTGAGTTGACTATGGCATTGAAACATGCTTATTAACTCTATTTGCAGATGACACGTCAAGTGTTAACACAGGTAAAAATGTAATAGGACTCATTGGAAACACAAATAGTAGTATTATTAGTTTCATAACGTATTGTAAAAATAACGGCCTGATTGTAAACCCTAACAAAACTCAATCCATAGTATTTTCAAAAAATTCTGTGGATTATAGTTTAAGGGTAAAGATTGAGGGTAGACCCATTAATCAAAATAATAGTTTAAAATTGTTGGGGATCCATATCGACTACAATTTAAGTTGGAGCACCCACGTGGATAAAATCTTAAAGAAACTATCAACCTTTAACTTTGTTTTAAGACAATTGCGCGATGTTGTTACAGAACCATGCTTGTTTTCATATTATTTTGCCTATATACACTCCACTCTTAATTATTGCATTCTTTGTTGGGGTAATAATAAAAGAATTAATGAGATATTGGTCATGCAAAAAAGAATAATTCGAACCATTTACAATAAACCTGTACGATATTCTTGTAGAGATCTTTTTAAAAAAGCAAACATTTTGATCGTTATTTCTTTGTTCATCTACAACAGTGTTTTGTACATTAAAAGTAATTCAGATAAATTTAAAACAGTTACTGAAGTTACAAAAGCTAATTTAAGAGGTGACGACAACATAGTAGAGCCGAGATATAAGCATTCTTTTGTTGCGGATAATTTTTCCATTATCGCTATAAAAATTTTTAATAAATTACCTCCTCGTATTAAAACCATTCATAACCACTTGGAATTTAAACCTACCATCAAAAATATGTTATTAGCCAATACCATATATACCATTGATGAATATTGGAAGTTAAAGCTCTAATTTCCAATTAATTTTTATCTGTGATATTTATGTAATTTACTACGAGTGAATTTTAACTGTGGACAATTGATGTAAATGTATTTAATATTAACGACCTCACCTACGCTTATAACCAAGACCAAAGGTGGTAAATAAAATTATTATTATTATTATTATTGAACATTGTGTTAACATCAGCAAATTGGTGTTTTGGTTTTGCAGATGTAAGCTGGTGGTGAAGTGATTGAGCATATTCTGTCATTCCTGTCAAGTCTTTTGCTTCTGCAGCTAGCCTGACATTTCGGGAGCGATAAAAAACTTTGTCAATGCACTTTTTCTTTGAATAGCATTTACAATACCTCCTGCTACCTTCATTGCTCTGTTTTGGTGTTCTCGAGTCTCGTCTGCCCTAATGCACAAAATGATATCTAACTCTTGTTTAGCACCCAGTTTCCCATCATAAACTCATTGCACAGATGTGGGTTTGTCTTTTTGTTTGCCTTATATTGCATAAATATCAAGCAATCATACTTGCATAGTTTCTCAAATAAAGAGCAAAGAAGTATTTAACAAAATCTTCCAATAAAGCTAGATATAGCTCCCAATTACCAGCTCTTACAAATCGTATGTAACTCAACATATTCACTACCATTTTCATGTATTTGCGAGCAACTTTAGAGGTGGGTTTGTGTTCTCCTTCCGTATTATTAAATTCTTCCATTTTCGACAGGATTTTCAACTTCTTTACAGCGAAAACAGTCCGTTTATGAAGTGGAACTTTGTTTGTTTTCAGGGCAGCAACCAATATTTGGATGTTTCTGTCCATTTTACCTTTCGTATCTTCGTGGTGTGTAAAAAACAAGTCAGTGTAGCATTTAAATAAAACAAGCATAAGTGTTATATGCGCTTCAACACTTCGTCTCACGTGCTTTCCTGCCAAAATTTGTTATATACCTGCATCACCATCAAATTACTTAAAGCACATTCAAGACATGTTCCTTCCATAAATGTACATATTGCTCTTAGCATAGCCATTACTGTATGTAATTCCCCTCAACACCCAATTTTTTGAAAGGTCTGGTTTTGCCATCGCTACATGACAAACTGGTTTATCAAGACCAAGGTCTAATGTGACAACAGTTTTGCAATCCGAACCTACAATGGTGGTTGTCGCATCGGGACGGTGGTTGTGAGAGTACAGGTTGTCCCATTTTCGTATGTTTTACGGGGTACCTCGCTCATTTTTTAGGTTAGAACTTTGCGGTTTGCGCGATACCGTGCTATTTTTTAATCAAACCAAAGAGCACTAATCAAATTTGCCATAGCCATCTTAGTTTGTGTGCTGCAGGGTGATTTTGGAAAAATTGCATTTTCAGTCATCCCCTGTAACTATGTTATTGTCAGACATATTAAAAAAGTAAAAACTTATATTTGTAGATTTTTTTACGTAGAATCCAGTGGCGTACTCAGATTTTCTTTAGAGGTCACAGTTTTTAAGATATTGACATAACCTATTTTTTTTATGGGACACCCTACATATTTTTTAAAATCTTTTTCCCCTTGCCAAGAGATTTTCAAAAATATAGCATAGTCTATATTTATTTTTATAAATAACGTGACAAAATGAAATGAAATGAACTTGATGTTAGCTGCACTCTCGATGATTGTAGTAGAAGGGTCAGGGTTTGGTTTACATGTGAGTTTTAAGGCATTTACTACATACTTGTTACAGCATTGTTTGAGATATTATATGTCTCCTGCATGGGCGTCTCCAGGATCTCTACAGTCACTTCAGGGTACTTTCAATGTTTCACAGTCAGTCAATTGTAGTGCTAATTGAAGACATTCATCACTTTGATCTGCTGCTATGCTATACACTCTACATTTTTCTCCCTCATCACAAAAAAAACAATTGTTTCTGTCATACGCCGGAGGGGGGGTTGATCTTAATGAGTTAGTTGCCTTGTCCTCACTGGTACTCGTTTCTGACTCCTCCACAGGTTCACACCGTTTCCCTTCCTCAAAATGCTTTTTGCTCCGATTCATGTTAGCCGTAGCCGTAGTCAATTTTTTCGAACAGTCGTTGGGCCATTTTGAATTTGAGTCTTGTAGTTGATGTGCGCTAACATTTCCGAGTCTAACACACTATGTAAATACTCTGGGTGTAACCATACTTGGCATTGTTTGAAACACTGCAGAACCTTTTCAAAGTTCAATTGATTAACAGGAACCTTTTTATTTCTAATTTGGCGGATTTTTTTTGCGGAAGGAGGTAGATATGCTTGAAAACAACGTCGGATATTGGACGGGCTTGTTATGGTATCAATTTACTTCAAAGCTTCAAAAATTCTATTCTTCAACCTGAAATCAAAAGAAGAAAAAGTATATTGACCTAATTATACTACAATAATAATATATGACATTATGACATATTACTGTAAATATAATAATAATAATGTAATATTACTACACAGTGGTCTAGTACATAATTATTGTTTGATTATAATGAACGCAAGGTGAAAATGGCTTATAACTAAAGAAAGTTTGAAAATACGAAAAAAAAAGAATAAGATCGAATTTCTTCCCCAATTCATGGGTAACATAAAAGGTCCTATGCACATTTTGTGTATGACGTCTCTGGAAGGAATATTTGTAAATGTAATAAGTAGATGTCGGCCATTGCGGCCATCTTGCATTTATGACGTCATAAAAACTATCCTGCAGAAATTTCGAGAAAACACCCGGTACTACACCATTCTGTCGCATATAAGATCCGCTTCCAAAAAATTCAATTAAGATTTGGCATAACAAAAAGTGAACAGTAAACAACGAGAATTTGAATAACGCGTTACAAATTCAGGAGTAAACTCAAGAATATGCAACATTGCCAACAAGAAAAATTTCAAGTTCAGTCTATACTCCTAGATCTACAGTACAAGAAAGTGCAAAAAGAACTTAAATTAAAGCCGCCCCAAAATTCAGATTTCACTAGAAATAGAAGTAACTGATTTCCTAAAAAAAGATGGAGTTTGGCCAGAGGATTCATAATTTATTAAGGAACAATGTACATTTGTTGTCAGACGAAGGTACATTTCATTTTAATGGAAAGGTATATAAGCGTAACAGAAAGTCTTCGACAGTTTGAAAGATACGTCAGAGATTCACCGAAGTCAGAGCCTGGTGTGGTATCTATAAGCAAAAAACGAATGGACCATATTTTTTCAAGCACCAATTGTAACCTCTTTCACGTTGATATGTAGGAAATTTTTTTACTCCCAATTGCAACAAGAAAATCTATTAAATTCGGTTTGTTTTCAACAAGTTGAGTTGGATCTTATATTATAAGGAATTCAATGAACAACGTTTTTGGAAACCGGTAAATTGGAAGAGGGAGCCCTATATCCGGGCAATCTTGTTCTTTAGACTTGACAGTTCCAGATTTCTCGATATGGGGATATGTAAAATTTAGAGCACTTCAAAATTAATATCCCAAACATAATAGAAAACATTCCTGAATAATTTTTGGCTAATAGTTTTAATAAGTTTTCTACAAACTTAAATATGTGTATTGAAATTAGTGCAAAACATTTTAAACATTTATGCCAGTTTTCGAAAAATTATTCTATCCTGATAACATTTTTCTTGTGAATAACCTGTAGCTTAGATTTTGTAAAATCTGTATTTTCTTGAGCCATTGTATTTATCAAATTCTCATTATTATAATTATTATTCTATCTTTAGAATAATAGTCGATAGTCAAGGTCAAACTTTATTGACCTCTGGGGGTATTGTATTACAATTCTTAGAAATCTAAAAATAATATCAGCTCGTGAGAACAAGAAGGACCACAGGTTGTTGTCTAATGTTAAAAGGTGGGTCAAAGTTATGATTCTTGTGTTGACTAAAATGTGTCACAGTCAAATAATTGTCTAAAAGAAGGTCAAGGTGAGTATTTGACAAGTTGAAACTTGTTCTGGTACGTACTCAAGTCAAGCACACGTTTTTCTTAATATTCCGCAGTGTGGTATGTTGAAATCAGTCAGTTAGCAACTTGTAATTATTAAAGGTGGAATTAACAGGGTTAAACCAGTCATCGATTAATGAACCTAACGATAACACCATTTCTAAATTACTTTTTTCAGAGATAGTTTATATAAATATATGTATATATATATATATATATATATATATATATATATATATATATATATATATATATATATATTCCTCAGTTACCATTGATATTTGCGTTAATGAGAGATGGCCTTTCAGAGGAAATTATAGTCTAAATAAAATACATTGTATTAATAAAAGAGCAAAGATATAATTAAAGCAAATTCAATATTTCTAGCGTTTATACTACCAACAAACTGTGACTGGGATCTCTAAAGCCTGAAATTCCAAAAGCTTCTTAATTTCATTCAGCAGAAGCTTTCCTCGACGATATTGTTAATATTCTTAACAAGAATGATTCGACAGAAAAAATGATTCTGAAAATGATGTGCCCCTAGTCAGTTCTTCTTCTATGAAACCAATTCATTTTCGGTATATGCTACTAGAATCGATCATCAGTAAGCTTGGTCCTAAAAAGGCGATTGTCCCAGACGGTATATCAGATATTACCTTAAAGAAATGTAGTACTAGTCCTACCTAAGCTCTATTCGATCTCTATATTTTCGGAGGAATCTCCTTTAGCATAGAAATTAGAAAATATTCAACCTATTCCCAAAAAAGACGACAAAACCCATCCCTCTAACCATCGATCAATTGCTATCACTACTCTACTTTCTTACATCTTAGAAACTTCTCAGTACCACCTATACGGTCTTAGGCAGGGTTCTTCAACAGGTGATCTTTCATATGTTACTAAAGTTGGGAACAAGGCAGTAGAACGATCCGGCCAAACATGTGTAGTCGCTTTAGATACTTCAAAGTGATTTGAACAGGTTTGGCGTAAGTGTTTACTTGCCAAACGCAGCTCGTTTGGGTTAACTGATACGTTCATTAACTGTTTTTTTTAGTTTCCTTGGTAAAAGGCAGAACTACGTGTCGTAGTTGATGGATTCTTTTCAAAAGAAGTTTATATCAACGAGGACGTGTCACAGGGATCAGTTATGGCTCCTATATTTCTCCTGCTATATATAAGTGACCACTCCCGATTCATTGCTTTGCTGACGACAGCACTCTTCATTGTAGTTCATCCATAACACTAATCCACTTTCTATCTCAAGCCAAAACATTAAAGATTGTGTTACCATTTGACTCAACAAAGAAATTCAACGTATGTTTGAATGGGGACGTAATAATCTGATTATATTTAATGCTAACAAAATTCAATGTTGCTTTGTGTTCGCCGAAAAGCATTTCCTATTGTAAGTATGAATCACTCATACCTAAAGATTCCAGATCCTATTACTATGTTAGAAATGACATTATCTTCAGATTTATCAAGGGTTGACTATCTTCTGTCAACTACTAAAATCGACGTTTTGTACAAATCTAAGCAGTACTTTACCCCCCGACAACTTTTTCTGCTATATATAGCCCAAATTCGACCTTATCCAAAACATAATTCGCACCTTTCAGTTGGTGCTTCCCATTACGCTTTCGATATCATTGATGTATTCAAAGAAGAGCGGTTAAGCTTATAAATGACCCATTCTTAACTTCTGACATACAGTCCCTTGAGCATAGAACAATTGTTTTAATTATTTCTTTGTAATTGCCGCATTACAAGGGCTCTTATGCTGCTGAATTGCATTCGATGTTACCATTTCAGTCACCTTTGCTAGTATTACTCGGTTTCATATGCAGTACAAATCTCCACTTGTACAAAACGGGCGCAATCGGCATGCCTCTACAAGGCTTCTAAACTATGAAGTCTCTTTCCTAGTTCCTGTTTTGGTCTCACTTATGATATCAAGTTACACAGCGTACTGCGAAATGCTTGGGGATTAGTGAAAGAAGTACTGTAAGGGTACCAATTGAAGAAGGGGTAAGTAGTACTGGTGCACTATCGGGGGCGAGGCCCTGAAATTAGATGTCGGTGATTTTTCAAAGGGCATTATACGAAGCTAAATATTAAATTTTTATATGGAAAAAAGGTTTCCGACCATACTCGAGCTGCATCAAAGATTGACAGGCGAGTGTCCGGATTTTCCACAAGTATGTACCACCCCAATTAAAACGATGGATACAAGAAACGAATTTTACTTACAAAAAATTAGAGAACAGGCCAATCGCTACTACAATAGCTGCTAAAAGAGCGGAGTATTTATATTCGACTAAAAGGTACAGAGAAACGGGATGGAATATTTCTTTTTACTTACGAAACATGGAGCGGCGCAAGCCATTCAAGAAAATGTGGTTGAATGGAACTTGTTAACCTAGAAAACCGCGCGAATTTTGATCAATACCAAGGGGCAATTCAAGAAATAAACGGATTTAGAGGTGAATACAAGCGACCCTCTGGATCTGGACTAAGAGTGATTGTATTGAATATTGGCAGCGAAAACAGCTTTTTACCAGGTTGTACCAAATGTTGGAAAAAAAAAAGGTTCAGCTAATTACCATGACGAAATGAATAAACAGCATTATAAAAAATGGTTACCATATGTATTGGGAGTGTTCTCTGATAAATATGTGATTGTGCTTGTTTAAGCACCGTCCCATACACTGGTAGATCCTGATTTTAAAAATCCAATAACCGCCTCGAGAAAAAAAAGTATAATTGAATGGTTGAACAAACGAAAAGTTCAGTTACCAGAACAATTCAATTCATTTGACGAAATGACGAGGTTTTCACTTTTTTTTCACTTTTGGAAAAAAATCAAAATAAAGGACGCTTTAGAACTTTGCAAGTTAACATTACACACTGTGCAAATATCGTTCGGAGTAATTGTTTCGATCATGCCAAGAAAGATGTGTACAGAGAAAAGGAAAATTTAGTAGACGTCGGTATAGTACCGTTATTTATACATTTCATTGACGACAATGATGATAATGATAATGATTTTCAGGATATTGAGTAGATGACAAAGAACACACCGATGATTGTTTATAAATGTATTTATTAAGTAATTTGAAAAAACAGTTTTCGAGGTTTAGAAATTTTGCCTTTTATTGCCATTTTAATATTACGTTCCTATTTAAAAACGCATGCATTAACACACGCAACCATTTTGCCGCACTATACAAAGTGCGATTTCTCAGTAGAGGCGACAGAAGGTCGCGCGTTGAATTCCCTTCGACTGTTACTTCTGCGTGAAGTCAGATGTTATGCTTGTTCAACGAAATATTTAATTCTATCCCTTGGTTAGCAATTACGTACATTAAGAAATAGTCTATCTTATCGTATTTATTGGTTTTAATGTACAGCATCCTGTAAAAATATTGTGTATAACGCTTAGAATAAGGGAGTTAACAAGCATGGCATTTTTACTTTATTACACGATTTTTAAATAACAGAAAGTGTTGAAATCATGATCAACATCTAAGCAAAGGTGTACCTTGGCATATACCTAAAAATTAAGACAATCCATTAATTAGTGTTTTAATTATTAATTCATAAAGTATTTTCTCGAATATATTTCGTTCTAGTACTTACCTAATGTTACAAAAAATACCAAATTACGTTCACATATCCAGGAATAAATGTGGATTATGAAGCAAGTTGTTTGTTAAACTAGGGAATTCAACATGATTTTGAAGTATCTCGTTTTAACGTATTCAAAGGTCAATCAAACTCTTCATTTACGAGGATGCTCTGACGGGACGTGACACCCCAAATGAAGGACGTAAGTTAGAGCATTAATTTCTTGTTTCATTTTTCAACATATTTTCCTTATACCAGGTACCCGTTTGTTATGACCTATCCCTTTACATGAGAAAGTAAAATAAGTACAAACATTTTTTCAAATAAAAGTTGTTCTGTTTTGTAAAGAATCATCTGAAAAAAATTTATACAGAGTACGACAAAAAGTTAAATTTTGTTAAATGGAACACACTATATACTATTGTACATTTAGATAGCGCTTCAAAAAACAATCTCAAAAATATTGGGCAATAGGAGTCTGCGATTTGTTGCTTCTGACTTATATGCGTTTATCTATCAAAAAGTATCCAAGTTCAAAAGCCTGTAAAATGGATTGTGTTGGACCTAGAAACTTTTACGTGTCACCAAAAAATTATAATTTTGGCTTTTACCATTTGATCCTCTCAAATTTAAAAAGCTATCAATAAGAAATGTGTTGCCATTATTGTCATGCCATGAGTTGTAGTTTTTCCCATTGTTTTAAATGCAACACCCCATATGTGAACACATCTTCGAATAGAGCATCTCAAAAGCTTTACGATGATATAGCATATTAAGGGTCTGTTATTAACAGTTAAGAGATGATAATCAACTCATGTTGAAAAAATGCAACGTGATTCTTGTACAGAAAACGTTGCTATGACAACAAAAAATATCTCCATTATTATAGGTACTACATAAATGTGATTATACAGTTCCTAAATGTTTTATTAACATAAATTGGAAAATTGAAATATACTTTTAACGAAAAATCAACTTCATTCAAATGATAATAACTCAACTTATAATAATTGTTTTATATGCCCTCCCATCTAAGCGATGCAGGTGGTATAGCCCTAGAGAAAGAAATCCATTGGGGTTAAGTCAGAACTTGTGCAGGCCAAGATTTATTACCATTTTCCCCATTCCACTCTCTCTGCTCAAAAAATGTTCTACACCTACAGCTCAATGGTAGGGTGCACTATATTGTTGCCAAATCAAACTTGGTCTGTAGTCCTGTAGGATAAATCATTTCTATTATATCATTTTGCAGTAACTGTATGTATCTTTCATATTGCTTTGAAAAAATATAGGCGCTATTATGGAGTTTCTCCACATACCATACAAAACTTTAATGGATCTTCTCTATTGCTTTTTGGTTTCTCTTATTCTGTGTTCATTTTCATCACTCCAACAACAGATGTTCTTTCGGTTGAAAATACTACTGCAATTGTAAATAGGAACCCATCCGTCCATAATATATTTTGAAAAACTGCCGATCCATCAATAATGAACACAAAATCATACGACTATCTAAATCATTTGGTTTTAGTTTTAGTTTTATTAAAATTTAAAACTTTCATATTTGTTAATATTGAGATAGATCTTCCATGTTGAGGTGGTTGGATTTTTATTAAAATGGAGGAATATGCTTAATTGAGTATTCTCAATAAGAGCATGTCTTCTTATTGGTTTCTCTACTGGAAAAGTTTTTTTGAAAGGATGATACAACTTGTTTTGCGAGTTGGAATCGTGTTAAAGGGAAACTTTTCATGAAAGTGACAGCTCGGCAATACAGCAGACTTTCCTCTTTGTAAAAGATTCGACCGTACATATTTTTTGCCCCAAAGTCCATTAGTTGTATATTATTTGAGCGAACTAAGCAAGATTAGTATTCTAGTATTGACTAGAGTTCAGCTTTTGACAAATACAGCAAGATTTTTTGTTGCTATGGAAATGCTATTCTTTATGCATCCCTATATTCTAAATTTACCAAAATAAATTACCTGTAGCTCTTAAGCTATGAATAGGAAACCTGCGACATGCTATATCATAGTAAATCTCTTGAAATGCTCTATTTCAGGGTGTGTTCATATATAGGCTGTTGCATTGAAAAAATGGAGAAAAACTACAATTTTCAAATGTTGGCAATGCTGATTTTTATTGATAGGTTTTAAAATTTGAGAGTATCAATAGGTAGACCACTAAATTGTATTTTTTTAGCCCCACTTAAAAATTGCTTGGTCCAATAGAATCCCTTTTACAGGCATTTGACTTGGACAATTTTTGACAGACAAACACCTAACTCCGAAACACAAAATCACAGACACCTTTTGACCTCTATTTTTGAAATTTTCCTTTATAGCGCTATTTAAATATGCAATAGTATACAGGATGTTCCATTTAACAAAATTTAACTTTATGCGCCATTCTGTGCATAATTTTCTTTCTGACAATTTAATTCATCTGTCAAAAACAATGTATTTAAATATACGTTTTGTCACTTTGACATCAGATAAACTGCTAGCAGGTATGTTTGCAAGTGGATACACTACATGTTGATTATTCCATGCTAACGATAGTTAAATTCTATCAGTAACGCTTAAAATACAGTTTATTAATTTTAATAAAGGATTCATTAAATTGTCATACAAAATACCATTCGAAGCTGTGTTTATTCCCGGGACAACCTTTCATTTTGACAAAACTCAAGCTTTATTGCTTATAGGTAATACGAATCGAGCAAATAACAAAAGGTAAAATCGCGACACCGTAGGTAGTTGCTCTCGTCAATTACCAAACATACAAAGCTTTCGTTCAAAATGAAAGTTTGTCCGGAGAAATACAAGCTCTTATGGTATTATTCCGGATAAATTTTTTACAAAAAGATAAAGTTCCGTTGAGTATGGCTAATTGCTATTAAAAGAAAATTGTGTACCTATTTTACTTCCCCATAGGTACTAAACGGACCACCCGGTACATTATCATACTTGGAACAGCAACGTTGAAGTTTCATTATGCATCTTTTGTTATGATCTTCAAGGCTGTCAAAATATCCCGGCGAGGCAAATTTTGAGCTTCGCAAATAAGTAAAAGTCACTTGGAGTAAGATCTGGTGAGTACGGTGGGTGCGGGATAAGCTGGGAGCGAAGTTGATTCAATCTTTCACCAACAATGCGACTGGTATGAAAGGTGCATTATCATGACAAAAGAGCACCTTTTTTGAACCATTGCGGGTGTTTTTTCTGTAATTGCTGTTTTTCGTTGATCTAAAAGTACAGCATAATCTGTTCCGTTCATGGTTTGATCTTCTGTGAGATAGTCGCTGCCAATTATCCATTTGCCCAAGAAAGCGTAGCTATTGCCTTCTTGGCCGATGAAAACGACATCCCTTCGGCAGAGGACTAGTACGATGTTTCCACTGTACGGACTGACGTTTCGATTCGGAGATGTAGCGATCAATTTAAATTTCATAGACCGTAACGAAGTGGGGCAGGAAATCAACCTGATTATTATTAAACAGCTTCAACTTGTCGCTTGATGTTCACACTCGTTTTAAATCAGCGTTCACCAATCGCGGCATCCATCCTGCTGACAACTTAGTAATACCCAGTTGTACGTAGAAAATGAGATGTATGCGATCAGTTGATACGCCTGCTTCAATGCTTCTTCTTCAATCGTTCAAAAAAATATATCAAAAGCTTGATCGACTGTTTCCGGGTTTGTTACCGTTTTGATGGCTCTGGTCGTTCATAACCTTCAATGGGCCCAATGTTTGCTGTATATCGGCCAAAATTTAAGTGGTGAATCGCACCACGTATAGCGTATTTGTCCATTGCAGGATATTTAATTTAAGGGTCGTCTTTATACCGTTGTAATTTCTTAACTGAACGTTACAGATCAACTAAACTTCCCCTGTCAGTATAAAACAGATGTGGAAACTCCAAAAATGTTGTTTATTTTAACCGCTAGAGGGTACTAGTAGTCGAATTTCACATCCCGTCAAATCATCCTCGTAATATTTAGTCTAACCAGCACTTTATAAATTTATTCTTACTTTACTTGATTATTTATAATGACATTTTAGATGATGACTTTATGGTATCAGTAGTTCTAAGAAAGCTTAAAGTCTTTCTTAGAACTAATACTTAGAACCAGATCACAGTTAGTTACAAACTAACGTACAAAATAACGTTTTCACTAATTAACTTTCTGGATACCTATTGATTTTTCTAGGCTTCTTTATATTTCCACAGTTGAAATGCTTTTATGTCAAGCGGCTACAGCTCTCTACAACGACAAACAAGGAGATGCATATACTTAACCTAAATCTTCCTTTTCAGCATTTTTAAACATTATTTTCCAGTTGGAAATGTTTTAAATACAATATAATTCCACAATTTCTTTCATTTAATTATTTATTTCAATACAACATGTATAATCATCAGGAGAAAGTATGTAAGAATAAGTAGTTATAGTAAGAAAACATTAAGGTACATTAGCAAACCTGATCTAAGCTATAATGGTATATTTAAAATATTGTTAAAGGGGAGTTTTAAATAGAAAACCCTATGTATTATTACATATTTAGATTCTACATACAATTTTAGACACATTTTATGTATAATGTCCTATACCTAACCGTTTTTGAGAGATTTTAAATTTTTTGTCAAAAATGACGTTTGCAGGCCAAAACATAGGTGGATATATTTTCTAAACGAAGCCTTTATCAATTAGTTATGGTTGGCTTCCTTGTAAATGGGGACCTACTCTAATGGACTGTATTGATATTTTTGTAATACATTCATACAGGGTGATCAAAAATGGACAATAAGAAGTAGATTCAAAAAAACCTATAAAGTCATTTTTTTTTAATGGAAACCCCCTATTTTTTTAATTCTATCTTATTTAGCATTAAAAATAAGGGTGACTTTGTATAAGAGTGTATATTAGAAAAAATTGTAGTTTTTGAAATAATTTAACATTTTTTTATTGTAAAAAGGCTATACGGCTTTCAAGTTTTGTTGTTAGTTGGCCGTGAGGGCGAGACGTGGCATATAAAAATAATAGAGATCATCAGAAACGTCATTATTTGTTGTCAGTTGATAATTTGTGTGATGCATTAGTGTATTTTATAGCAAATTGATTTAAAACTTGAATTAAAATTGTAAATAATGAATTTTTCGCAAGCCGAGATGGTTGATATGATTTTTGTTTTGGGAGTTAGTGATAAGAATACGCTCTTAGCAAGAAGACTTTATCAACAACGGTTTCCAGAGAGACGGCAACCTGAAAGAAGGGCATTTGAAAAGCTTTTGGAGCGTTTTGAAAGAAGTGGTAATGGGTTATATGAAAAAAATACTAGGGAAAAACGTGCACAGACTGAGGAAAATCAATTAAATGTACTATTAACAGTTACCGAAAATCCATATATTGGACAACGACCCATTTCTCAGCAGGTTGGTGTTGAACGACGTACGATACAGCGGATATTGAAGTCTCAAAAAATGCATCCTTATCACATTCAACTACTTCAAGAGTTGGTTCCTGAAGATTATCAAAGACGACTGGAATTTTGTCAATGGGCCCAAAACAAAATAAACCAACAATGAAATTTTGTTCATTTGATTTTATTTACAGATGAGGCCACATTTCACAGAAACGGAAGTGTAAACAGACAAAATTTTCATTACTATTGTACCAAAAATCCACATTTTGTAAGATATACTTCTCAAACTAGACGGTCTTTAAATGTTTGGGGAGGTGTTGTCGGTAATCATGTAATGGGACCATATTTTTGTGATCAACGAGTAACAGGGGAAGTATACTTAGACTTTCTGCAAAACCATCTACCTAATTTGTTGCGTCAAGTGCCACAGGATACGCAACAAGAAATGTGGTTTCTTCATGATGGGGCCCCAGTCATCACACAGCTCCGATAATAACTTTTTGAAATGCTAGATATCCAGAATGTTGGATTGGGAGGAGAGGGCCTGTTGCTTAGCCTGCTAGATCCCCAGATCTTACTAAAATGGACTTTAGCATATGGGGGTACGTCAAAGAGCAGGTTTATAAAATACCGCCTACAACAAAGGAAGACATGAAGATTAGGATTAGAAACTGTTTTCAAAATATTAGTGTTGAAATGTGTAGAAATTTAAGCAGCGAATTTGAGAGACGTATTGCATTATGTATTCAAGAAAGAGGCGGACATTTCGAGCAACTTATTAGGTAGTACGTATTTGACGTGTTTCCAGTACTTTTATCTGTATAATTAGTTACAGGTTTAGTTACATTAGAGGTGTTAAGTTTATGATTAGGATTAGGACATAATTTGTTGAATCAAAAAAATATTGTCTTTACTTAAAGTTCGTTTAGTAAATAATTGTTTATATGGGGTTCAATAAATTATAATATTTCGATGTGAAGTGCTCGATATTTTTTGTTTCGCCGCGCCCCGCCGTCACCGCCAACTAACAACAAAACTTGAAAGCCGTATAGCCTTTTTACAATAAAAAGATGTTAAATTGTCATTATTTCAAAAACTACATTTTTTTGGAATATACACTTTTATACAAAGTCACCCTTATTTTTAATGCTAAATACGACAGAACTAAAAAAATAGGGGGTTTCCATTTAAAAAAATGACTATAGGTTTTTTTGAATCTACTTTTTATTGTCCATTTTTGATCACCGTGTATGAATGTATTACAAAAATACCAATACCGCCCATTAGAGTAAGTCCCCATTTCCAAGGAAACCAACCGTAACTAATTTATAAAGGCTTCGTTTAGAATATATTTCCACCTATGTTTTGGCCTGCAAACGTCATTTTTGACAAGAAAATTGAATTTGATCAAAAACGGTTAGACTTAGGTATAGGACATTATACATAAAATGTGTCTAAAATTGTATGTAGAATCTAAATATGTAATAATATATAGGGTTTTCACTGTTACTTATACTGTAATTAGTTAATTTGATAAGATACGACTAGTTGCTTGGACTACTGGTTTAATGGGTATATTTGGTATGTGAAATTTTATGGGACCGTGTAGTATCGGTGCGTTTGGGTTTTTGTATTGTATTGTATCTTTCAATCTGTTTTTTTTATGATTGTGGCCCTGAACAGGCTAAATTAGGCCTATCGTGCTAAAGCACTCAGGAACACTTAGGAGGATGGATAGAGGGATAATGAATTACCTTAAATTTTCTCATATCATAAGTGAGAGGAAAACAGGAAGTAGGGAGATCATTCCAGAGTTTAGAAGCCGGGTGGAAAAATGTGAATTGCGCCCGTTTAGTACGACAAGTGGAGATTTGTTCTGCATACTGATGATGTGAAGGAGCGAACCGAGTGTTTCTCCCAAAGATAGCACGAGATGGTATCAAAGAATATAATTCAGCAGCACAATAGCCGTTGTAATAGCGATAATACAAAGAAAGAACTGAAACCATCCTTCTATGCTCAAGGGACTGTATGTGAGAAGTTAAAGACTGGTCATTTATAAGCCTAATCGCTCTCTTTTGAATACGATCAACGATATCGGTAGCGTATTGGGGAGCACTAACCCAGAGGTGAGAATTATATTCCAGATGATAGTTACTTACAGATCTACAAAAGAAATAACTGTTTCGTTACCTCCGCGTTCAAAATAATTTAGCTGACACCATAAATTGTTAAAGTACAAGTTGCTTTATTATCCACATCTTTCTTCTGGTATTTGGACCTTTTGTCCTTAGGCCAGGTCATTATTATAAAAGAAATTTTAAACGGTTTATGTTTTGAAAAAATTATTTTAAAACACTAGCAAAATACATTGTTTTCTCTATTCTATTACAATAATGAAAGAATCGAACTGAAATGGGTAAAATCCATTTTGGGTAATTTAATATTGATAATTAACTTATTTCGTTTGCTAATATGTTAGTGTACTCAAAAACTTTATTTAATAGAAAGTCAGTGTCTTCGACGGAACACCTAGAGGAAGGAGCAATAATAGCTATCTGGAGACGTTCATCATATGAGGTTATGTACATACCAAAAGCTAAAATACATAATTGGTTTAAAAATGTGGTTAATAGTTTAGTACTTACAAGCAAATGTACAATCAGGTACAAAAAAAATACAATCTTGAACTAATAGGTAATCATGCGCAAATTTTATTTTTGGAAAAGCTGGAACATTTGAGATACATAGTTCAAGTTTCAGGTACTTGGCAAGTAATCTAGTCACTGGCATTGGAAACTGTGTGTTGTAAATATCAAACCAACGATTAAAAACCTAAAATTAAAAAATATTAAAATTCGCCTGCAGGTTCATCAATTGCTAACCTAAATCTTATTTACAACGACTCTAAACGACATATTCATATGCAGGTATGTAATCAACAACGCGTAATATAATTATTAATTCATTATACCACGTTCGATAAGTTTAGCCGGAATCAGGCATGACGTCCCTGTGTGTATACCTGAGCGTGTGTACATGTGTACGAGCCTGTGTGCTTGCGTGTGTGTGTGTGTGTATGTGTGTTTGTGGTGTGTGTGTGTGTATGTGCGTGTGTGTGCGTGTGTGTGTGTGTGTGTGTGTGTGTGTGTGTGTGTGTATATATACGTGTCTGTACGTCTGTGGGTTTGTGCGTGTGTTGTAGGTGGGGTGGGGGGAATTCGTGCGTGGGTGCGTGTGAGTGTGTTTGCATTGAATTTACGTTTTACGAATATCTAAATTATGATTAATTTTATAATAAAATGTTTACATATATTTTTTAAGGATAATTTAGCCTTACATTAACTTTCTCAATAAATTTTCTCAATTAGAAACTAAATAAACCTTGAAAACTGATTAAATGTGAGTGAAAATGCGTAAACCGTATTATCCAAATTTTTTATAAAAGCAGGCAGCTTTTTTTGAAGTTAGCATCCAGATTTTTATAAAACTCTATCTTACGTGAAGGTTTAAATGTGCATCTGACATAAATGTCGTTGTTTTTACATTGTTGCGTGTTGAGTAGATTACAATTACAATGTATTGTAGTAGTGCTTAAGGGCCGGTTCTGGACCAATTCAAGGTCACTCGCCCTCTGGTGGTGAGAACTGTAGACTTTTGGATCTCTTCAAAGTCAAACGTTTGACGGGAAATTTGTATGTCAAGGTCCAGAAAGCTAAAAATAGAAATTGCAATGTCATCATCATATTACAATTCTTAGAGGTCTAAAAATGGAGTGGCCAAGGTCAAAGATTATTGACCTGTGGGTGTATCGTATGACGTGAAGCATAAAAATAGAATCAATTCATGGAAACAAGAAGAATGCGAGTTGTTGTCTATGTTAAAAAGTAGACCAAGGTCAAATGGTGCTTATATTGACTAAATTGAGTCAAGGTGAAATAATTTTCTAAGCTAATGGTAGGTGGGTATTTAACAAGTTTAAACATCTTGTCATAGGTACTTAAGTCAAGGACACATTTTTGTGATATAAACCACAGCGAGGTGTGTTGAGATCAGTCGGTTAGCAACTTGTAATTGTTAAACATGGAATTAGCAGGGTTACACCAAAGCACCGATTGCAAACTTTTTAAAAGTGCAAGTGACCTCGAGATATCAAAACGGTATAAAGTGATTACTGTGGCAGTAATTAATACTAAGTACGGTGAACGTATAGTGATGGAACCGGATGATTTTAAATGTATATTACATCAACGCTTTTATGAGCATTTGGAAGAAGAAAATCGAATGGAAGGATTTAAAACGCTGCTAAACACGAGGGATGTCTTCATGAGTAGTTTGGGTGCAGTCGGTAAAACGACAAACATAACATTTTGTTTTTAATAGTAGTGCTACAACCCCACCCACATGATTTAACTAAAATCATTTCTTAAACAGAGTTTAGTCCTAGTGCAATTGCAAGCAAGTACAGTCGTTATAATGCAGGCTGCAATAACATCATTTCTGGAACGATCCAAACTCAGAAGTTCACCGTTATATATGGAAAACCCACATAGCTGCAGTAACAATATGAATAACAATTTTACCTTGTATTGTTGGTGCTATCAAAATAGTGATGGTGGTAATAGAAGTAAAAATGAAGAGAAACATGATGAAGGTTATTCTTCTAACACTGACTGGCAGCCATATGATTGATCTGAAATGTATAAACAAGCAGCTAATGAATACTTAATCCATTGTATTTATTATAAACTATCGAACGATACTCATCATGCAAAACATATGGAAATTGGATACAGTACGCACCTCAAGCTTGCACCAGTAGTGCGTATGGGGTGTGCTGACTGTGATGAAAGCGATAATGTAGTGTTGGATATGAAGGAATGGAAGAAGCTTCTAAGATGGCATTCATATGTAGAATTACAATTTTTCCGATCCCAAGAAATTGAAAATAAAATTAACTGGTCAAATGTAAATGAAGAAGAAGATATAATCAATGATCAACATTATGAATCTCTATCTAACAATCTTGGTATTTATTACAATTGGGAATTGATTAAAGGATATGACAGAATTTTGAAAACTGTTATGCTAGGTAACTGCTGTTCTTGCACATTCAATTCACATAGTATAGAATTATTAAGGGATATAATAAGCTATAGATTGGAATTTCTTGAATCTTACAATCTGGTTGTTTTTATGAAAAGTTCATACAACAAGTTGTTGACTACCGTCGTTTTCGTGAGAAAGAATTCCGTGGTAGTGATGATGACATTTATAAAGACATTGATGATGTTATAAATGCTAAGTATAATATTAATCCACATAACACTGTATGTTTAATGGAAATATTGTATTATTGTCCTGCTTATCTAAAGTACAGCATTTACTGGATAAAGAAATAACTATGATTTGTTTTTCTCAATTTAGGTATAAATACCCCGTTCTATCCATCCAGGTAAACAATGTTAGTTAAGAAGCGAAAGAGTGCAGGTGGTGGTGGTTTAGTAAATGCCCTAATCAATAAACTTCCGTTTGAATTCCATTTACCTGGTTTTTTTTTACGATTGTGGACCTGAACAGGCTAAATTTGACCTATCGTGCTAAAGCACTCAGGAACACTTAGGAGGATGGATAGAGGAATAATGAATTGCCAATAGATTCCCATGAACCTTAAGTTTTCTCATATCACAAGTGAGAGGAAAGCAGGAACTAAGGAGATCATTCCAGAGTTTAGAAGCCGTGTAGAAAAATGTGGATTGCGCCCGTTTGGTACGACAAGTGGAGATTTGTACTGCATACTGTTGTATGTGAATAAGCGAACCGAGTGTTTCTCGCAAAGAGAGCCCGAGATGGTATCAAAGAATATAATTCAGCAGCACAATAGCCGTTGTAGTAACGATAGTTACCAGTATTGCGGTCCTGGTACGAAGTTAGGAAAACGACTCGCACGCGGTAACCCCGGTATTAATCAATTACATGCTTAGTGCAAACTTCACGATATCAGTTACAGAGATCACAGAGATTTAGATAGTAGACGTAAAGCGGATAAAATTAAAAAAAAAGCTTGGGAAAGCTTTAAATCATCAGACCTTTAGGTGAACGAACTGCAGCTTTAGCAGTCAGTACAGCCATGAAAGCAAAGAGAAAATTAGGAATGGGGTGTAAACGTCGATCTAATCTGAAGAAGAAGAAAAAATTCAATGGCGGAAATTTATTGAATTTACGAAAAACAATAGCTAAAAGAATTAAACCTAACAGAAATTTCACAGACACAATAAAGTCAGCGCTTTCAACGGCAAAACGTGTGGTACAATGTTTAGGAGGAAAGAAAAACATTAAAGCTCCTAGAGTAATTCCCTTACCTAAACAAGGAGGGTTTTTACCATTTCTTATTCCGTTAGTCGCAGGATTATCAGCAATCGGTGCTTTAGCTGCCGGTGCATCAGGAATTGCTAAAGCAGTCAATGATGCTAAAAATGCTAAAAAATTGCAAGAAGAGAAATCGCGCCATAATTGCATGATGGAATCGATCGCTATAGGCTCCGTGAATAAGAAAGGCGGTGCACTGTATCTAAAACCGAACAAATCTGGTGGTGGTGCATTATACTTAAAACCGTTACTAAAAAACTGAATAGATTATCCGAAAGACCATTAACGGATATTGATTTAAAGAAATACACCAAAAATGTACCATACTTTTGGGATATTTTTATGAGAGATAGCATGCCTAAATTACCACGGAAATATGAATCTGGAGTTATTACCTTAGATAGCCAAAGAAGACCAGGTACACATTGGGTTTGCTACAGAAAGCGTGGTAAAAAGGTATGGTATTACGATAGTTTCGGTAATATTCTACCACCAATCGAAGTGGTTAACTACTTGCGGGGGTGTAACATATATTATAATTACAACCAAGATCAAGAGTTTAATACAATTATTTGCGGACACCTATGCCTACAATTTTTATATAAATAATCAGCACAACATCAAATTTTCTCAGTTATTCAGTTTAAAGGGTGTTGGTAACACAGCTAGCTACAACTTCTATTCACCAATAGAGCTAGATTTGGGAAAGAAATACGTTATTGGATTGGTTGGATGTTACGGCTGCAACAGCATTAGAAACATTTATACAGGCAACGACAGCTTTTATTTTAGAACACATCCATCTCATTTGCAACTGATTAATATTCCACACAGTCCATATGAGTTAGATTAAATCAGCGATTGTCTAAAACCTAAAATACCCACAGAAAAGTTTATCATTAGAGCAAACAACAATACACTTAAATGTGAGATAAACAGTTCATTTGAGATCAATTTTATTAAAGAAAATTGCATTGGGCACATGCTAGGGTTTGAGTCTAAAATATTAGAACCAAGTATTTTACATACATCTGCGTTAGACATCCAAATACTTAAACACACTGATCTACACGTAGAGTGCAAAATTATAAAGTGATCTTATCGAAACGGGAAACCTGGTAAAGTATTATATGAGATTGATGTTTCAGTTCCACCATGTTATCGTCTAGATAAAACTCCAAGCAATACTCAATATTTAGAAGTAAACACTGACATTATTAGTAATATAACAATTAATTTGACTAATCAAAAGGGTGAATTAATAGACTTTGCTGAAAGTGAACCATTCACAGTACGCTTAGAACTAAAAGAACATGAGTCTGAGAATTAATCCAAGACCAATTCCTTCTTTCAAAAATTCATATAAAAGACATCCCTACATTAAGTCATTAATTAGTCATCAACCTTCATTGCGGTTAAAATCTGCAGAGAAATACTTTTTAACGTCAATTGGTTTAAAAGTTCTCAACCACAATGGAAGAATAGTTAAACGTTTTTCAAAACGTACATTTTGATGATACTATAATCAAATCAGATATTCACACTTATCATCCATATGGATCTTCCAAATATGGACCTTCCGAAGAAATACGCATCTTAATTCAAAGTTAAGAACTAATTACGGCTACTTATGACAGCTTTCTGTACATAGAAGGTAAACTTAAGCTCAAAAAAGATGATGAAAGAAAATCTTGCAGCTTAACCAACAATTTCCCGAACTTTCTTTTTGAAGAATTTCGTTATGAGTTAGGTGGTCAGAGAGTGGAAGTTTGCAGAAATCCAGGTACAACATCTATGCTTAAGGGATATATTTCTTATACGGCAAGCAAAAGCAAAGCACTAAGCCATTTGGGATGGTCACCAAAGAATGAAGAACTATTACAAGTAGAATTCGATGAGCAAAATGGAGAAAAATCTTTTATAGTAAGCATACCATTGAACCACATATCGTCAGGTAATCGTGAATATTCGCCAAGAGTTAGTTTTAATTCGATCTAGAAGCGATACAAACTGTAACTATGGTGAAGTTGATGCCGCAATAACCTTAAATAAAATTCAGTGGAAAGTACCACACTTAGTGATGCTGCGAAACTTAACTTGTTTCAAGGTATCAATAAAAATTCTATTATTACTGTTCCATTTCGTCAATGGGAGTTATATGAATTACCTTCTTTAAAACAGGCAACCTCAGACATAGGGCCAATAAAAACATCAACACAACTGGAAAAACCACGTTGGATAATTGTTGCATTCCAACAAGGTAAAAGGTACAAAAAGTCAGCAAGGGCCGGAAATTTTGATCACATTAACATCAGAAATCTTAAAGTACATCTGAATTCTGAGTATTATCCATATGAAGCAATGCATTTGAACTTCAGTGCTAACCAATACATACCTGCCTATCATAATTTTTTGAAATTTCGATGTGATTACTATGGTGAAGATAAAGATGCATTATTCAACTATACCGAATGCAAATCATGCCCAGTATTTGTAATGGACTGCTCTAAACAAAATGAATCCTTAAAAAACTCAACAGTAGACATCAAATTGGAAATAGAATCTTTAACACCTTTCGATAATGGAATTGTTGTCTATGGTCTTATTCTGCATGACGCTATTGTGCAGTACAGCCCACTCACTGGGCAAGTGAAAAAGTTATAGTTATTGTAATATAGCCTAGTATATAAATAAAAATGTTGTAATTATGCGTTTAGTTTTATTTCATCCACTAACGATGAAAGTAGTTGCTCAAAAACAAAAACTCTCTATTCAAAATCATGATTTTGATGAAAAGCCTATTGCTTCAAAACATGGTGATTTACTTCCTAATAGTATACATGGTATTATATGTGGCCACTCCAATTGTGGTAAAACAAACGCAATGATCAGTCTGATTACCGAGAAAAATGGCTTGAAATTTAAACATGTATACGTATACTCTTAGTCATTGAATCAAAACAAGTACAAACTTTTACAGGAAATTTTACTTCCAATGAGGGATATAGGTTACTATACCTTCAGTGATAATTAAGATGTGATTGAGCCTAATTGTGCAAAATCAAACTCTATTTTTATCTTCAATGATATCGCTTGTGAAAAGCAAAATAACATAAGGGCATATTTTTCTATGGGTAGACATAACGATAAATTCCAAAGCAATTAATTCGTGACAATGCGAATCTAATTATATTATTTGAGCAAGATGAATTAAACCTGAAACATGTGTATGAGGATCATATAAGTCCCACCATAAGCATGAAATTATTTCGGGACATGTGTTCAAAATGCTGGGTAGATCCGTTTGGTTTCATGGTCACAAACAAGGGTGCTGAAGTTAATAATGGTCGCTATACGAAAATATTTGATGAATATATAATACCTTAAACTGCTTACAGTAGTTTAGTAGGTACTGATCTGTTTAGGTATTAACAGCTGTCTGTTTGTGTAAACAGCTATCTGTTCGAGGTAAGCCGGTATCTGTTCAGCAAACCCACTTTACTACAATGGATAACAAGGAAATGATATTAAAGAAAAAAATTATTCAGGTTCGTAAAGTAATACAGCAGAAGTATAACAGTATTAAAACTGCGCGCATTGATAATGAAAGAACATTTGAAAGTACTTGTAAACCTCTAACTGAAATATTAAATAAAATCAATCCAGATAAAAAAAACACCTAAAAAGGAGCCCATTGGCGTTAAACCCAAAAAACCACTACTATTCAAATTTCCGAGAAAGCACGCTACTACCCCCACTTGCCCGCTAGCTCAAGTTCAACGGACCCCATTAGGTGATTCAAGAAAGCGTGCCACTCGCCCACTAGCTCAGCTTCCGTTTTTTCTAACAAATCCTCCTTCAGGTCTTCGTGCACCATCTTTCTTAGATGCATCTGTTGTAGGAGAGATTAATATTGAGGAAAAAGAAAAAGAACCTCTTAGTGTCACAGATGATTCTACTACCCGTAATGAACCCATCTCAGAAGAATTTCTCGAGCAGTATCATGAATTACCTCGTATATACATTGAACGTATTATTAGGGATTCTGAAGGTGTTATTGATCGTACTTATGGAGTCCACTATGATACCAAAACTGACAAATGGACAATTGGTAATACTCCCGTTACAATTAAAGGAAACGATATGATTATTAAAAGAGTCACATATAAAGGGACTCCAGGTTTATATGATCTGCTTATTATGAATGAACCCAATTTAAATCTAGTAAATTCAAAACACAGAAAAATTATAGAAGTATTTTAGAAGCTACTAATGTTGTAAGGCGAGATTATGACGTAAATGGGCAAATTCGAAGGAGCCGCAGCAGAAAGTATACGCAAATAATCAAACCCATGCTATCATCATCATCACCCACGACCAAGGGAGGTGGAGCTATGTTTTTTAAGGAATTAACAAACAGGCCGATTGAATATAAATATTGGAATGATGTACATGAACTAATTCGTGATCTAGAGGTATTGTGTGCAGAAAAATTGGCAGGGAATACAGGCGTCGTGAATGACATAATATCAATTGTAGAAGAACTGTATGAGGATGGGTACATTGAAAAACCAAACAGCCGTTTTTTAAACAGTATAAATGAGAATGCATTGATGTCGACATATCATAACTAAAATGACCCTTGACTAATTTGCTCGTTCACATGTCCAGTATCATTTCAAGAAATTAACCCCTCAGTTTAAACTGATTGATGATAATGAATTTGATATCGAGAATAGGAGAATCAGCAATGTTGACAGCCCCATAGATCCTCGAGATGCCATCTCTAAGCAATACTATTTATCAACAAGTTTCAATTTGGATGGAAACCGTTTGACACAGTTGGCGGACCCGAAAGAAGATGGTGATGCTATAAATAAAGGATATCTTGATTTTGTCTACAAGCAGTTCAGAAAGCTTATCTAGTGTTGGAGCAAAAACTATATCGACTTAAAGAAATTGTGGATAAATTAGTACCATGTCCAAATTACAACTCGTCAACGAATTGCATAAACCTGCACGAAAAAATTTTAAACTAAGGCGCACAATAATTAGAGGTTTTGATGACCTTTGTCAAGCAGATTTGGCTGAATTTAACACATATGGCAAACAAAATAAGGGCTATAAGTATATATTAGTGGTTATCGACTGTTTTTCGAAATACTTATGGACTAAAGGATTAAAAACGAAAACAGGTCAAAAAGTTACCAAGGCCGTGCAAACAATCTTCAAAAAAGGACGGAAACCTACCAATTTGCAGACAGATGCAGGAAAAGAATTCTACAATGAGAATTTTACTAAATTAATGCAACGTTATGGAGTTAATCATTACTCCACCTATAGCACAAATAAGGCTGCAATTGCGGAACGTGTTATCATTAAGGATCATTCAGCCTACAAGGTTAATTCAAATGGGCAGTAACTTTGATGAATCTGATATTTCTTGTTTTTTGATGTTAACAATGCCGCAAGAATTTGAGAATGTGGTCACTGCAATAAGGACACTATCTGAAGAAAATTTAAAAATGGAATTTGTCAAGAGTAGACTGCTGGAATTTTACAGTAATAAACATACTGTAAACAAAGTAAAGAATATGCCTTCGTCATCTGCTGTAACAGAAAAACAGGTTAAATGTTTCAAATGCGGAAAGCTAGGGCACCTGAAAAATGTCTGTGGAACAAAATGTTACAATTGTAATAGATTGGGGCATAAGTCACTCCAATGTACAGTTAAAAAGGAAAATTGGAGAGAAATGGATAATAAGGGTAATAAGGCCAATTATGCTATAGCAGAAAGTGAAGATGAATTGCAAGTGGCTTTTTGTGCTACATCTGCAAGTGCAGATGGATTGATGTCTGAGTGGTATGCGGATTCAGGTGCTACACATCATTACATCAATATTGAGGAACCACTAACAAACAAGAAAAGATTTGCAGAGCCAAAAGAAATTCAGTTAGCAGAATAAGGAAAGCACATGTTGGCAACATGTTCAGGTGACTTGACAGTAATAAGTATTGTTAATAATAAAAAGGTGAAAATTACTTTAAAAAATGTGTTGTGCGTGCCTAGATTAAGAGTGAATTTATTGCCTATTTCTACTATTCAAAAGGCTGGATATGAAATTATGTGCACAGAAGGTAAAATTGTTATAAAGAAGGGAAATGATATCTATGTTGTAGGAAATCGTTCTAATAATTTGTATGAAATAACATTTAAAATTTTTAACAATGCTGAATTAGAAAGTGAATCTGCAAATTTAGCTGTAGGTAAACATGGATATTTGGCACAAAAGGTATGGTCATTTAAATGTATTTTATAACATTTGTAGATGATTATTCAAGGTTTGTCATGGTATATGCAGTAAAAGGTAAAGATCAAGTTTATAATTGTTTTAAAGACTATGAGGCAAAAGTGACCTCTTTATTTTGTAATAAACGAATTTCAAAACTTAAATGTGATAATAAGGGGGAGTATCGTTCAAATATGTTATTAAAATTCTGTTCACAAAAAGATATTCAATTGAGTTACACTCCACCGTATACACCACAGCTTAATGGTGTTGCAGAGCGCATGAATCAAACTTTAATGGCTAGGGCTAGGTGTATGATAAAAGAGGCAAACTTAAATAAATATTTCTGGGAAGATGCAGTGCTAATGGCTGCATATATAACTAATCGAACTCAATCATGCTTGGTTCAGAATAAAAGTCCTTTTGAATTGTGGCTAGGAAAAAAGGCAAATGTTTCAAATATGAGAATTTTGGTTGCATATGCATATGCTAGAGACCAGATAATTTAAGAACAAAGTTAGATAATAAAGGGGTAAAATGTAGGTTTATTGGGTATACAGAAAACGGTTATAAGTTATGGCAAGAAGAGGAAGTTAAGTTAATTCATAGTAGAAATGTAATATTCGATGAAAGTAGCTTTATTGATTCAAAAGAAAGTAATTTAAGAAGAAACAAGGATAGTGACGATGAAGAAGAGTGTGATGAATATGAAAGAGAAAATTAAAAGTTGCAACATAATGAAAAAGAAGAGGAAAATGCAAAGAATGATAATGGAGAAGAAGCAAGTGGAAGTGGAAGACCAAAAAGAAATATAAAATTACCGTGGAGATATGATATGTATGAACTTGATCCATCAAAATTTGATGAGTTAGATGTAAGTTGTCTGGCTTTGTTCAGTGTATTTTCTGAAACACCAAGTTCATATGAAGAAGCAAAAAACAGTTCAGAGTGGAACTGATGGAAAGAAGCAATTAAAAATGAGTTCGATTAGTAGCGAGAGGTTTTGAACAAAATAATTTTAATGTCGGTTCTCATATACATGCTCCGGTTGCAAAATTGTCTACATTAAGAATTTTATTAGCTATTTGTAATCGTTATAAATTAAACTTATTACAATTAGATGTAAAAAATGCCTTTTTAAATAGTTTCTTAAAAGAAAAGACTTACATGAAAATACCCGAAGGTCTTGAAGTTACAGAAAATGATAAAAATAAAGTATGTTTGTTAAATAGGGTAATCTATGGTTTAAAACAGGCACCGAAGGCATGGGATGAGAAATTCAATGAATTATGTTGTTATTAAATTTTAAAAGATTAAAATCAGACTATTGTTTATATAGTTACATAGATAAAAATATAAGGGGCTACTTACTTCTGTATGTAGATGATATTTTGATGGCTAGTAATAATGAGAAGTTTTTACAATATTTAAAATTAAAACTGTGGCAATCTTTCAAAATGAATCAAATAAGTAATGAGTATAATTTCTTAGGAATAAGAAGTAATAGAAATATTGAAAAAGGTTATATAACTCTTGATCAAAAACCTGCAATTGAAATTTTGATTAAGCGATACAATCTTGAAGACTGTAAAAACTTTAAAACACCTATAGAAAAGAATTTAAATTTAAAAACAAATAGTGACTGTAATTTAAATACTAGGTTACCTTATCAAGAATTATTAGGAAGTTTAATGTATATTATGATGGATTATGATGGGTACTCAACCTGACATTTGTTTTAGTATTACTTATTTTGGTAAGTTTCAGTCATGTGCTACTAATGAACATTTCAAGCATCTGTTAAGGGTTTTAAAGTACCAAAAATTTACTGTTGATTACAAGTTACATTTTTGTTCTTTTAATATTGGTTTAGTTGGTTATACTGATGCTGACTGGGCTAATGATATAACTGATAGGAAGTCCATAAGTGGGTTTTGTTTTAAGTTGTTTAATTGTTTAATATCTTGGAGTGCTAAAAAACAAACTCTAGTTACACTATCCAGTACAGAGTCAGAATTTGTGGCAGTTTGTGCAGCTTAATGTGAATTACTTTATATTAAAAATTCGTTACTAGATTTAGAAATCAATTTCTCATTACCAATTACATTATTTGAGGATAACCAAAGTACAATTAAACTGCTAAATAATTTTGAAAATAATAGACGTTGCAAGCACATTGAAGTTAAACTGCATTTTGTTTTAGATTGGATAGCGCAAAATATTATAAAACTTGAATACATTTGTTCCAATGACCAATTGGGTGACGTGTTTACTAAAGCTTTGTGTACTGAAAAATTCAGATATTTTGTAAATGCTTTGAATTTAAAAGTTTGAATTTGTGTGTTTATTTAGTTGTATAGTAACAGGTTTGAGGGAGGGTGTCAGCTAAATGAGAACTCTGAATACAAACCTGTTTAATATTTAGGTGACATTGTTTTTGTAGTTATTGTTCCATGTGACTAGTAACAGACGTTGTTGTATGGCGTCTGCATGAAACGTGTGTTTCATTTTGGTAATATTGGTTATGATGTAGTTTTGTTGATTAAAGTTTACAATAAATATTTATCAACACTAAATCCTACACGCGTTGTTTAATTTTAGTAAAATAGAACTATCGAAATGAGGCCCAAAGATGTCGGTAATCATACAAAACTAGAGGCTCACACTCACATAAAAATATTCGATAGGAATCGATATTCTGTGGTTGACATAGTACCAATTAGTAAATTTAAAAGTATTTTCGCCAAAGGATACACACCCAATTAGTCTAGTGAACTATTGAAGATTGTGAAAGTTCGCATTACTAACCCCACTACGTACATGCTGGAAGACATGAAGGGAAAGCCTGTACTGGGAGGGTTTCTATGAACATTACAGAAAACAAAGTAGCCTGGTGTGTATCCTCTTAGATGAAATAAAACGTACAAAAAAATAATAGTATTTTGTTTTTTAAATATAAATATTACATTTATTTTTAAAATGTCATTATCTTATAAAGTGAACCTAAAGTACTTCTATAATCACTTAAATTACTGGATGGCCATATCCCCAAATGTGGCCCACACCTCCATCACAAGCAGGAATTCGAATTTGTTTCACCTTTGTTGATGTTGTCTAGAATCCAGTAATAAATTTTGTGGTGCTCATCGTTTTCCCATGGTTGGAACTTATAGTTGATATTTTGTTCTAATAATATTTCAATCAAAATATCGAGGCACTTGTAGTTAGCATAATATGCCGCTTTCTCAATACATTCAGTTATAATAAATAAAATGTCTTTGTAAGCAATATTTTCTAAGGTAGATTTAACATTTGTTGAATCATGAACCAATAATAAATAGTATAGATACATTTTAAGCGGTATGTCACCAGGTACATTCATATCGTCTAAGATCCTATCTACTGTATCAAAAGTTAGTGAATTGTAGCCTTTATCGGTACACAATTTCATAAAACTTTTAATGGTATCGTCTAATTTAATTTGTTTATCAAATAATGTCTTAATAACTTCATTTGCACACTTTGAGTTTATTGCACACCAGTAAAAACACTCATCAGGAATAACAATATATTGTAATATATTCAGTACAAATAAATAGCTTTCGGGGGAGGACTTCCCCATCAAAGAACGCTTCAGGTATTTTCTGTAGATTTTATCAGTACTGTACCATAGCACTTCCTGCAATTTGTCTTCAAGACTGTTCATAATGATAAAATTGTTTTCTGAAACAGAAGACGAATAAAATGCTATGTAAAGTTAAATCCCCAAGGTCTAGTATCAGTGAAATTAAAATTTACTAATCGTTTATCATCACAAGGATTAAGTACTACTTTATTCTGTTTGATTGTAAGCACATGTTTCTTTGATCTTATCAGATGCTGATAACACCTTATTACGTCACCATCAAACAAAACATGTTTATAATCATTTATCGTAATCTGTTTGACGCTTGCGCAGGTAGATCCCTTTTATTTGTTTACAACTTTTTTATCAACCATGTAAGCATACATTTTTGCACGAAGTCCTACAAATTCCAACATAATCGCGCCATGATTTTCATCTTTCATTAAATCAGTGACTTTTTTATTTACTAATGGAATTCCAAAGATATTGTTGGGGCTATAATCATATGTATCGAATTTATCAATGTCTTCTTTAATGCACTCATAGATATCGGGAACTGAAAAGGCGTATATGAGGCTATCCGTATCCATGTACAAGAGCTTAGCATTATTATAAAACTTGGGTAGCATGTAACCGTAATGAAAATTGTATAAGAAAGTTTCTGAAACGTCTAAAACACTGAATCCTGCATATATAGGTTTATTGCAATATACTTCTAGCTTATTCATTTGAATGATAAACATATCATTATCACATATTGTACAACTATGAAAATTTGGTTTTGCTATGTAAGCACGAGCACCATAGCGACCCTCCCATTTCGTTACTAAACGTATATCCTTATGTTTATGTACATTTTCCATCAGCTTCCCAAAAACGCTATTAATCATTAATTTATAAAAATTCTTATCAAATTCATTTTGAGATTGCTGGCACATGGTGGTATTTAAATCGATATATTTTTTTAACCACGGAGACTGTTTAAAACGTAATATACGGTGTACTTTTACCAACTTTAATCCATATTTTAAATATACTTTCAAATTTCTGTAATGAATTACATAATTATGTTTAGGATACAATGTAAGCAATATTTTTGTTTTCTGTAATGAATTACATAATTATGTTTAGGATACAATGTAAGCAATATTTTTTTCATTTTGGAATCAGATACGGGTGGTACCATATGTTCGGGTGCCAATGGTAGTTCACTGTGACTCTCGTGTAATTCTATGGGATAGTCTAAATCACACTCGACTAGATAGCCAATTTCCGAATCATCGGGATGGTTCATTAAATCTAAAGTTTCAAAATTATCAACAAAAGAAAAATCGCCAAATGGTAGAAATTCTGACATGGTGATTTTATATAAATTATTTACGTCGTAGTACATTAAATACACACTTCCGGAAGTGGCATCAAATTTTTCCCCCATGTACTTATTGTTAGCTTTAGCATATCGATTAGAACATTGAGCCACACCACCTCTAATTCCTCTCTCAATAAATATTAGCATATTAATGTCTGTAAATAGTTCTAACTGTACTTGTGTAATTTTTAGCATAGCATCGAATGCCAAACCGGGGGATGTATAATAGTGCAGAGGCTCAAGTTTGTAAGTACTTAAACAAGTTTGTCGAAAGTTTTCGAAAATGTCTGCTAACAATAGAACGTCTGATTTTAGATACAAATCCGAGTAATTCCCTAACGATTTAATATTAAATCTGTTCTAAACATTAACTGCATGTGTAAAACTCGCATCATTGATTCCCTCATTAGTGAGATGACTGAAAAACGCTTCCTTGGGAGGGAGTCTGGTCTCGCTTAATTTATCCCAAGTACCGAGATATTCATAAGGAAACACACCTTTGCGAACTAGTAGCAAAAATTCTTCGGCATTGTTACAATTAGCGTGGGTAATCATTTTTTTACTATTTTCTAAATAGTCCGACAACTTTTCTATACTAGTACTCATAAATCTGAAAGAGTCAAAAAATCTAAACCTAATTTTAGTGCATTACTTTCGTGAAAGAAATATATCTTTCTTTGCTTATGGATAGCAGTGGAATCTCACCGGGAACAGTAGCCAATTCTCTAATGAGGAAATGACTATCATAACCGACAAATTATGAAACACGGCTGGCAGAATGTGCAAGTCTTTATAGTTTACTTAAGTGGTTATGATCCCTAACTTTATATCATAATCAGTAAACGGTTTTTCGCAAATGTGGCAAATCGTAGTGCCTTCAAAGTGCTCAACATCATTTGTAGTTAAAGTATCCATAGGAATTATTTTATTGATTATTTCGGTAGTCCAATGTACAATACCTTGAAGTTCTTTAACAAACCATTGAATGCAATCGTTTCTTCTATAAAGTCTAAATCGTGATAAAGAATCATTGTATGAACGCTTCAAGTAGTAAACAATGCTGAAGGGTGTATGTTTGGAGTACAATATCGTATTATTATTGATGTCCGTTAAATTTGTACACTTTTTCAAAATACTTTCCAAATCTACATAAATTACAAACGGCACCTTTTCCTGGAATGTGAAATTTTTGAACTGCAGAAACTCTTCTGCTTCAGTGGGTAGCTTGACAGAGCACCGATTAAGTCGATGACAGTGAATGATGTGTTTTTGTAGAACGTGATCTGAAGAAAAAATGGTTCAAACATCGATAACAAATGAATTTCTTGTGCTCCTTATTCGATAGTTATTTAGAAAAAAGAGTCGACATATCTTTAATCCACATGAAATAATAAACAGTATTATTTTTTGTATTAATATCACCCGCAGCTTGATAATTAGCAGAAAATACTAAAATATTTATGGGCTCCCTCGCACTATTTTGATTTTTACTTAATACAAATGGTAATATAACTTTCCCCTGAATGCAAAACAAATTAATGGAGAGGTTGTTTAACTGTTCAAATCTATTTACATCATCTAGTTTAACGGGGAAGAGAATTATAATTCAAAACATCCTTAAAATGAGGATAATTGTAAACTCTATCTGAATGATGTTACACGGGATATAGTGCGGAAACAACGGCCCACAGGAATCAACACTCATCGTTATTTTTAACATCACTACCGCATGCTTTACTGTTATAAAGTAGGGAACTTTAACGTAAGTTGAAAGGCCACCTCTAAATGGGACATAGCTATTAATATTCACCTTTAAATGTAATCGCCAACCGGAATCCCTTTCGGAACATTCCTCTAACTTTTTCTGTAATTTATAATAAACGTTTTCATTGTACCACTTACGTAAATTGGTCGCAATATTGATGGCATAATTTTTTATAGTAAATGTCTTCAACTCGATAACGTGATTTTGAGGATGGACAAAATTACAGAATAAAAGGACATTCACTTTTAACATCGATTGCCTTAGCATTAATTTAACATTTCGTGCAAAACTATTGTATGCATTTTGTAAAAAAATAAGAGGGTCCTTGATGTTTGCTATATTGACTATAATTCCTGTAAGTAACCTACCATTAAAACATGACTCTAGAGAGTACCAACTTAATTTGCGTGTACGCTGTTTAGTGACATTGACAATTCCACTACCTCTTTTCTCTGAAGCGTTCTTTAACTGTTTAACTTTGATAAGATAACACTTTCGCAATGATAAATTACTTTCGAGTTTAAGCAAATTTTCGCATGTCTCTAGATAAATTTTATTTTGAATTATATCTTGCAATAGCTTAATATTAGTGTTAATTATACGGATGTGCTTTACAAATTCATTTTTGGTTTCCAACAATGGAATAATACTTCTTGTTAAATTAACAATATCACTACTACTTGGTAAAACCTTACTCATAGTTACCTGCAGAACTGTATCCATCAATGCAAAAATATGAAGCACACACTGTCGATTATGAAGTAATGGACTTGTAGCAAATATTTTATTTAATATAACTGATATGTAAATATTAATAATTTAAGTAACTATAGAAGTACTTTATAGTCATATAAACCGACATTCCAGACAAAATGTTGCAAACTGGTTATAACTTGTCGCAAGAGCTTCAGTTCAGAAGTATGCATACACCGCATTTCTTCAGAGTTCGTTGAACCAACCAACTACTTCCATTTTTTAGCAATTTTGTTAACGTCAACAGATCTACATGTATATAATGTTTTAATTGAGTACTCAATCATTCATTACCTACAATTAGTCATGGCTTCGGCAAACAAAAAATCAAGACTGTCATTAAAAAAAGAAAAACCATGCATATTGCATGATGTTTTAGTGCGAGCACCAACGAAGGGTACTAAACCAATCCAGGTACCATTCGAAGAGGCCATCCCAATAATTTCAATTAGAGATAGCGAAGTAGAGGATGATCTTTCGAAGTATTTTGAAAAGTAGGTATAATTTTATTTCATTAAAATTATTGTTTCCCTTAATTAATTCATAGAGTATTTAGCACAACCACATTTATTTATCGTTTCAGCATAACACCAGCAACTACGGTGATGGCATCACCGCAACCGCTGCAGAGCCTCCAATACGGAGGTAAAAATTTAACGTTAATAGATGAGTACCTTACTCAGCGCGAAGAGCAGGACCCACCACCAACCCTGCAGGCGTTTAAGAAAAAAAATGTTGCGTGGTTACGTAAAATTTACGGCTATGTTAATAGTGAGGTGATGGTAATGGAGCGAATCGAAAGACTTACCGAAGAACTGGCTAGGGCAAATCGGGAGTTAGAATGTGTGCGTCGTAATATTAAAAACACGGAAAGCATTTTGCGTACGTTAGAGGGATTGATGTGTAAAGGGTGTGTTATTTGTATGTAAGTTAGTAATTAGTTCTCTTTTCATTAGTAGTAATTTTTTTAGAATGTAATTTATATTTTGTCGGTAGTAATTTAGAATGTAATAATAATAATTTTTGTTAGATATATATACATGTATAAAATATCCCTGTATTAATACTACTTAATAAAATGGGAGTATAAAAACATTCACCACCACCACCACCAGCACTGCTGCAGCCACATTTCCTGCAATATGGAGGGAAAAACTTGGAATTAATCACACCAAGGGGTTCACCACCACAACCACCCATAACTCAAGACCCTACCCTTTAAACGCAGGATGGCACAAACCTGCATGAATTTAAAATCAAAAGTGTTAGGTGGTTGCAGGACGTTTTGTGAACATACATAGTCTCTGAAAATTCTGAAGTGTCAAATGTGCAACGTTTAACCAGTGAGGTAGCTGAAGCTAATAAAAATGCGGAAATTGTTCGACAGAAGTAGTTATGTTATTGTTTAAAGCAGTGTTTAGTTTAAAGTGTAATTATAATTATTTTTTTTTACAAATTATACATTTACGGATTATAATAAATAAATAAATGTGTAATTGTTTTATTTCTTATTAAATATCTCTATTACATATGTAAAGAAAAAAACAGAAAACGAGTGTGAAACTATTTAACAGTTGTTTTATTTAAAGGTTAAAAAGTGAAAATAAATAAGTTAAGGAGATTGAAAATTATTATTAGTTTTGTTAAATACTTAGATAAAAAGTTTACCTAGCAGTCGTAGTAGTCGTATTTAATAAAATTAATAATAATTTTTAATTACATATTTACCTTTGAACTTATTCATTCATAACAAAACCTATAATAAGTTAAGGAAATAATTGAATCCTTGAGTAAGTGTTGAATAAAAAATGTTAATTTCAAACAATTTCATAATTATATGAAATGATAACTTAAAAATACACTAAGAAGGTTATTGTAAAATATTATGCATATAAAGAATGTGTGAAAATATAAAAAAGTTAAAAGTGAAAAAAAAGCTTGCGTTAAATAAAAGGCAAAACGGTTCCCAAAAGCATGTAAATCTGAAAACATTACGCCATGTATGTATGCATTACAAATGACACAATTGCATTAATACATTTGCAAATCCCAATTCAAAATTGTAATGTGAATTGGTGACTAAGATAAATATAGAATGTTCGCATTCACACCTCCATAAAATTCTTTCAAAGCAAAATAACTGCGTTCATTATCCTGCAATTCTTGAAGCAGTAACATCTACGCTCGATCGAAAATTGTAAATTTGGAGTCCTAATCAAAATAAATTAAAAAACAAGTCATGTTTTAAGTGCTGTTTGTTGTTTCAAAATTGAATTGGTTAATTTAAACAGCATTTCGGTACATTTATACATGAAATGGACAAATTGCATGCATATGTTTCTTCTGAGCTTACGTAAGTACGAAAAGTTGTGTTTTAAGTGTTCTTTGTTGTTTCAAAATGGAATTGGTTAACTTAAGAGTAATTTTTTCATGTTTTGATAAATTTATACATGAAATTGATAAATTGCCACTTATAAAACACAACTGCGTTGAAACAAAATTTTTTTTCTGAGAATTAGGTGAAAATTTTAAATTTTCAGGAGCGTATCTTTTGTAGGACATTATTTTCACCCTACCCCACATTCCCTCCTAGACCCTGAGGAAAAGGATGTCCACATTGAGTCGTCTTTTATCTATTTCCATAGGTATGCACATATATCTTTGATTACATCGCACACCTTCAAACATACATCACTTTTATAGTTCAAGTACACATCTATCGCTTACACAACAATAATTGCAATTATACATTCCATTCTAGTACAATACGTTTATTTCAAGTTAAATATAATATTACAAATCACACTGATAATACTATATGGGTAATACATTTTGCAGTTGCATGCTTTTTACTCATTATTGATTGATTGATATATGTGTTAGATAAGTTTAAAAGTCGACAGAGAGTGTTGGTTTTTTTTAAAGTTATTTTTGGCAAATTCTGGCCCGTTTTTGGATTTTTTTGTTTGAAAGGGCTGGACTTGGAAAAATCTGCTTAAAAAATATTTCTATCACCTACTAGGGGTAGCTTGTGCACTTTAAAATTAAAAGCTTTTCCAACATCACAATTTTTATTATTTATTACATATAAATACAATGACTCATTTAAACACTACAACATACTAACACAAAATATGTTTAAATGTCTTTTTATTCTCAAACTCGAAGTTGCCTCATTCTTCTATTTATTTCATACACCCATAAATCTACTTTTAAATTTTTAATTTTCGTATCAACACCTCCAACCTCTTCTTTCGCTCAACAACAGTTAATACTTGTTCTTTTCTTGCGCTTCCTATCTTGCATACTACCATTTTCGTCATTTCTGCTAATACTTAATCGCGCACACCCAAGGAAGCCTTTTATTATAAATCTGTATCATTCAAAACCGCTAACCTAGACAAAAATGTCTTCTTCTTTCTCTGAACTTATTCTATTTTTATACTAAGAAATGTCTTACGATACCCCTACAGGTCAATAATCTTTGACCTTGACCACACTATTTTTAGACTTCTAAGAATTGTAATATGATTATGACATTGCAATCTCTATTTTTAGCTTTTGACCTTGACAAAAATTTCCCGCCAAAACGTTTGACAGCAGAGTGAGTTTGTAATATGATGAGGATGGTGACATTGAAATTTCTATTTCTAGCGAGCTTCAAAAATTTAAATTTGACCTTGAAGATATCCAAAAGCTTACATTTCTTACCACCAGAGGGCGAGTGACCTTGAATTGGTCCAGAACCGCCCCTTAATTACTACTTTATATATATATATATATATATTTATTTATTTAAATAATAGTGGGAAGCAGTCGAAGGTTACTAGCTAATCGTTTTTATGCCAAGCTTTCGAAAATGCTTATTTTTTTTATCAAGACTAACTATAAAACGATTTGATTAACATTAGTTCATTAACTAAAGATGAATAATACGTACTAACATGAAATATTAATTAAAACTAGAAACAAAAGGAAACATTAACTGTGTGTAATATATGTAAAATGTAGTGACAAAATTGTCAATTATGACAAGAAATTCACTAATGGGATTAAAAATACTAAAAACATAGTGTGTAAAATAG
>JARFJB010000317.1:2242500-2255000 GCA_036346205.1 Vesta saturnalis | reverse complement strand
AAATGATCCTCGTGCCATGGAGTTATACATCCTTAAAAAGCAAAATCGTGTAGGTAATTCTCGTCTCCAACCCTTATTCAATAGGGCTTGTCCTGATGCAATATCTTTGAAAAATAAATCTTATGCCGAAGGGTAGAGAGTTGTGCATACTGCGCTGAAGCTATAAATATCTGCAAAGTGTTATCACTAAAACTAAAAAGTTCACCAAGCCACGAACTAGCTACGTCTCTTTGGGTAGTCGTAAATTTTGGTCTTTAGCTTTAGCAAAGTAGTGAAAACGTTGATAAATCTTCATTTCCCCCATCACAGATCCATAGTTGTTCATTCTGTATACAACAAAGCCCATCTTTTTGTGCACTTACTTGCATCAATCTCGTGCCCTAATGACTTTGGAAAAGATGTGACACTAGTCAACTCTTCTTCATACGCTATGAAACCAATTCATTTTCTATACAAGTTCCTAGAATCGATCATCAGTAGACTTGATACCAATAAGGCGAATGGCCTAGACGGTATGCCAGCTATTTTCTTAAAGAAATATTCCTCTTCTGAGCTAATACCAGTCGTACCTAACCTGTATTCGACCGCTATCTACTCTGGGGGATTTTCTTCATCATGGAAATTAACGAATGTTCAACCCATTCTCAGAATAGGCGACTGATCCTTATAACTACTGACCAATTGCCATCACTTCCATTTTGCCTAAAGTTTTAGGTAGAGTCGTTCAATAGGTGAACTTCTTCAATATGTAACCCACGCTTGGAATAATGTATTAGAACAATCAATTGAATTTTCAGTTTCTTTGACGAATGACGAATACGTGTCGTAGATGATGGTTTCTTTTCAAAAGAAGTTGGCATTAACGTGGGATCAGCGATAACTGCTCTACATAAATGATCTTATTTCATCAACGAGTAACTCCATCCATTGCTTTGATGATCACAGAACTATTCTTCACTGTAGTTTTTCTCAGTCTACTGATTATAGTTATCTACCATCCATCTCAAATCAGGAGATTAAAGCCTAAATGACCATTTCAATCAACGAACGCATTTAACGTATCATTGAATGCGGAAGTAATACTGTACTTAAATTCAATGCTTACTTAGTTTTGCCTTGTGTCCGCCAAAACATATCGATCATTTCCTGTTGTAAGTATGAAAGGTTTAGACCTTAAGTTCTTAGACTTTATTATTATGTTAGGAATGACTTTATCTTCAAAGCTATATTATAATCTTGTATACGAGCCGTCCTTAACCTCGGACATAGTCTTTTGGGCAAAAATGAGTCATGTCAACTCTCTCTTTGTACATACTATCGGTATGACAATGGCTATTGTGCTGATGAATTACTTTCTTTCTTACTGTCTCGGGCCACTTCTACAAGAAATACTCGATTTTCTCATTGACATCATCAATATGCATTGTAGTTCCCCACTTATGGTGCCAAATCCACTTTATTCTACTCGGTTTTTAAACTCTGGAATAATCTTTCTAGTCCCTGTGTTCCTCTCGGTTATGATAAGAAAGAATTTAAGAAAGCTGTTCACAGACATTTTGTTGCAATTCATAATCTCACTATGCATTCTATTGAGTGTTCCTGAGTGCTTTAGGACGCTAGGCTAAACTTAGCTTGTTCAGGAGCACAGTTATTAGAAAAAAAGGAAAATCTCGCCTCTTTTGAATATACACGAAGTTTCGTATTACATACTTAATTTTCAGGCTGAATTACAACCTCTAAAGTATTTTTTAAAAATAATCACTTTGTGCGAAAATCACGCGCTGCAAAATGTTAACACTCTTCTGAACCTCAGAAATAGTCCTAATTAGAGAAAATGTGACTAAAAGAAGACGTGTTAACTGGGTTTTCTCCTTCTTAACAAATTATTTCTAAAAAAACTGGCAATAATCTACTGATGTGCATTTGAACAGGTAAAAAAATAATTCCCTTCTCGGTGTCTAAAGAAAACAAAAATAATAATTATTGTGTAATAAGAAATTAATTGTAAACGACCTGATAAGTGTTTTGTACAATTTTAAACTACCGGCAAACGTCTAAATCACTAACGCGGTAGATTTGAAGAAGAAAATCGCTATAGAGAAATTTCGTTATATAGAAAAGATACATTTTCATAAATTTCCCATTTTTACGTATTATGCATAAATTCATATTGTGTTGTAGATATCGTCGTTATAACAATTTTTTTTAAACTATCTTTTTTACAACTACGGGCCTAAAGTACTTAATTGTAACCTTGTTTTAGCACTTCCTTCGTTTTAGAGAAGTTTAATTAGGCATTTAAGTTGGAGTGTTAGCATTAAAAAAAACCTCCTTTGTGGCACTTTATTCTGTTTATTGAAATGAAATCATTAATTTCAAAATACCCGGTTGAATAAAATAGCGATTTTCCACTTAATTTATAAACGGATCTTACTGTTGGTTTTCTTCCCTCTTCAAATGATGTCTAATTGCGTTGAAAACTAAGGTACCATTACTACTTATCCAGATACTCTTCAGCGTGAAAAGAAGTTGAGCCAATATTTAATAACAAAACCATGAAGAGTAATAATAAGAAATTACTCATAACTTCATTCTAAAAACACCGAAAAAACGATATTCACTTTGTATTTAATTGACAATGTAGACATTATTGCGTCCTACAATTTGGCAACATGGCATGGAAGCAACAAGATATGACGTGATCAATATACGGGGTTGACAGCATCATTATTATTATTATTGCCGTTTATTGAACACTAAATAAAGTTATTTACAAAACAGAGTTAAACTTAAAATTAAAAATTATTGTTAATTTTATTAAATACATAAATAAAAAGTTTACCTCGAGTAGGATTCGAACCTACGACCTGAACTTTGCTAGAGTACCGCGCTAACCAACTGCGCCACCAAGGTTCAAGCCCCAATCGATGTAAATTTTGTCTTTATGTATGTAGAACTGATGTAAATTCTAAATATGATAAGATTACTATCAAATTACTTATATTAATGGAATGTGAGCCTGCAATATCGCAAGGATTCACACATACCAAAGCAACTTGACTAATATTAAATTATTATAAGTTTTTGTTATGAACGAATAAGTTCATAACAAAAACTTATAATAAAACTTAAAATTAGTGTACAAAAGTTCAGTCTTGCCAAATGTGAAGACATTTGGCGACTGTTCTGCCACTTAAACCTAACAATAAAATTGTCATTAGGAGTTGGCGGAGACGAATTTTAAATTATTAAATGGTAATAATTTTATTCTTTCAGGTATAGAATTATAATTTATCGCTATACTATAGGAGAAAGACCTTTTAAACATTTGTGATTTATGAGTAGGAATTAGAATTAAATTTTTGCTTCTTAAATTGAAGGTGTGAATTTCTGATGAAAATTCGATTTTATTGTACAGATACGAGAGAGTTCTGGTATTAATTATTTTGTAGTATAAGCAAGTTGAATGCAAAACTCTTCTGTTGCCCATGTTAAGCCACTCTATTTCATGGAGCTTGTAGTGGATTGACTCATGTTTTTTTATGCCAAAAATAAACCTGAGGCAACAGTTTTGTATGCGTTGTATTCTTTTAGAGTCCAAACTATCAATACAAGGTCCATACATATCATTACAAAAATTAAATTGGGACAGAACTAGTGTGTCACACAGTAGTGCTCTTGTGTCACGATTCAAAAGTTTACGTTTATTATAGAGTACTTTTAAGTTTATAACAGCTTTTTTAATGCAGTTGGATATATGTTTCTTAAATCTAAGCTTGGAATCAATTACTAATCCAAGATTTCTACCCGTGCCAGAGATTGTAATATCCACGTCTTTGATTCGAATAACGACATTATTTTTTATACGTTACTTGGAGACTTCTTTACCAAAGAGTAAAAGTACCGTTTTATTTGCATTAATTTTTAAATTGTGACACTCCGAGTATTTAACGAGGCAATTTACTTCTTGATTTATCATACAGATGGCCGAGACAACGTCATTTTCAGAAAAACTATACTGTATTTGGGTATCATCAGCGTATAAGTTGTAACGGCAAAATTTTAAACAACTACGAGATTACATGTATAAATAGTATACAGTAGGGGACCCAGTATTGATCCCTGGGGAACACCTGCATAAATGTCACGTAATGACGATGCTTGATTGTTTGACATAACTTTTTGTTTGCGATTCGAAAGATAATTCTGTAGCAGAGCGATAGCAGCATTGTCGAATCCAACAGCTAGGAGAGTTTCATGACATATTGTGTCAAATGCTTTCGAGTAATCTAACATTATTAGTACAGTTAACATATTATTATCAGTTGCGGTAAAGAAGTCGTCCGTGACATTTAGGAGCGCAATCCCACAACTGTACCCGGGTCTGAATCCGGACTGAACACTAGGAAGGATTTTGTATTCAAAAAGGTGATTGTAAATTTGTTGAGCCGTCATTTTTTCGAATACTTTCGATAAAACGGGTAAAACACTGATAGGACGTAAATCTTTAAAAGTCTCAGGACGATTGTTTTTAGGTATAGGGATTACATGAGCACATTTCCATAAATCAGGACATACATTATTAGAGAGACAGAAGTTAATTATACAAGTAATAACAGGTAACACAACTGGACAGCACAATTCTAGCTTTTTAACACTTATACCGTCGCAACCAGTAGCATTTTTTTTGTGCAGACGCAACATGCGTTCAAAATAAATGAAAATCCGTATATCTTAAAATGGGAGTTTCTCCACTATAAGTCGAGTTCCGATCAGAAATTTATTTTTGAAACAGTATTTGTCACAATACCAAAGAAAACGCTTATCCTTCTTGGAGCCGCAGTAATAAAACTTTTGGTTATATATATATATATATATATATATATATATATATATATATATATATATATATATATATATATATATATATATACATACATATAACGAGAGTGTGCGCGTGCGTGTGTGCGTGTCTCCGTGTGTGCGTGTGTGCGCGTTTGCGTGTGTGCGTGTTTGCGTGTGTTCATGTGTGCATGTGTGCGTGTGTGCGTGTGTGCGTATGAGCGTGCGTGAGTGTGGGCGTGTGCGTGAGTGTGTGCATAGGTGTGTGATTGCGGGAGTGCGTGTATAAGTGTGTGTGTGTGTGTGTGTGTGTGTTCGTGCGGGCGTGTGTGCTTTCGTGCGTACGTACGTGCTTACGTCCCTGGGTGGATGTGTGCGTACGTGTGTGTGTGCGCTAAGGGAAATTATGAGAATACAGATTTCTTGGGTACAAGAAGGATATGTTGTCACCTAAATAATTGTGTGTGATAAGATACCTGGGTGACGGTTTCGCTTCCAACAGTGTTGCAGTCTGTTGGGAAGTGATAACGACGGTTATGTGGGTTTTTCGTTATATATGCTTAATTGTTTTAATTAAAATACGTGGAGATGATTAACCGTGTTATTCCTACTATTGTAAATGCAGACAGTGCATTTTATGAAATATTAGATCCCGAGTTCGTTAAAATAGTTTAACTTATGTTAAAAAAAATTCCTAACATTAACTTAACTTAACCTTCACGCCATTCCCTTGCGGGGTAGGCAAAACAATCCCTGCCTCTTATTTATTTTTCATTCACAATCTTTCGCCATGCTTTCCTATCTCTGCATACCTCCCTAGCTTCCACAAGATTCATACATAGTCTCTGACATGCCCTTTTGTTTTTAGAACTCCTTATCTTTCTTTCCTTTATCATAGATTCTACTACATTCAGCCAAGTTTTATGCGGCCTACCAGACCCGGCCTTTCCCCTAACCTCACCCACATATATTTATTTCGTTAATCTTGTGTTATTCATTCTCTCAATGTGACCAAACCAACGGAATGTACAACTTTTATATCTATCCATCATCGTCTTTTCCTCACCACACTCCCTCATTATGCATTCATTTTTATCTTGTCCCTTCTCGTTTTACCACATGCGCTTCTCAGAAATCTCATACCCACAGCATTTATTTTTCTTTCGTGCTTTTTTTGACATACCTATGTCTCACTTCCATACAGTACTGATGGGACGAATACGCCATTATAGATTGCTCGTTTCGCAGCTAGGCTTATGCTTTCATTTCTCATTATCGTCCACATACTTTCAATCACTTTCCTTCCAGCATTGACCCTTCGTCCAATCTCGCTCTCAATTGTACCATCTGCAGTAAACATTCTACCGAGATACACCAGCTCGTCCACTTGCTCCACGATTTCATCTTGCAGAGTAAATACTCTATTCTCCTTTCCACCTTCCCGATTGAACACCACAATCTTAGTTTTGTTCGCGTTTATCTTTAGGTCCGTGCTCTCACAGACTGTATCAAACTTCCTCAGAGCGGTTTGCAGCTCATCCGCACTGTCACTTAATAAGACTGTGTCATCTGCATACACCAGGAGTCGTACATTTACGTCACCAACCATTACACCATTTGTATCGTTACATGCTTGTCTAAGACATTTATCCATGTATACATTGAACAACCACGGTGACATCACACAGGCTTGTCGCACTCCTTGCTCAATATTAAAGTATTCACTCACACCTCCTCTCACCCTAACACATGCCCGACTACCGTTGTATACTGCCCTTATTCCATTTATTAGACCTTTTTACGCCATATTCATTTAATATTTCCCACAGCTTCACTCTATTCACTCTGTCATATGCTTTCTCCAGATCTACAAACGCACAGTACAACTTCCTTTTTACCTTTAAACACTTTTCGATCACCTGCTGGAGAGCAACCATCTGATCGACACATCCTCTCCCTGGCATGAAGCCACCTTGCACATCCCACATCTTAGATTGTGTAGTTCCTCGTACTCTATCAATCAGTATTCTTCCAAATACTTTACCAGGTACGCTGAGCAAGCTTATTCCTCTGTAGTTCTTACAATCACTCTTGTTCCCCTTACCTTTATACAATGGTACAATGATCGCGCTTTTCCAATCACTAGACACTTTTCCACACATCAGGCATACATTGAATAATTCACGCAATCTTCGTATAAGCTTTGTACCACCATACTTGAGCATTTCACTAGTGATTTCATCTACGCCTGCTCCCTTGCCGTTTTTCAACTTTCCTACCGTTTTCTCTACCTCAATTATTCCAATATCCTTCTCAGTTTCATTCATCATTTCTTCTATATTCTCCTCATTTAACCCTTCAGTCTTACGGTCCTCACTACTGTACAGCTTTCCGAAATACTCTTGCCAGCATTTCTTCACTTCACAATCGTCCCATACTATTTCGTTTCTATCATTCATCACTCCTGCAGCGTTCTGTTTTGGGCCACGTTTTGTATTTGTGACCCATTTCCAGAAGAGTTTTTTGTTTCCCTCAAAATCATTTTGCATTTTCTCTTCTTCCACAGCCATCACTTCCTCTTTACTTATTCTCACTGCCTCCTTCGCTTCTTTGTTTCTTAATCTGTACACCTCATACAATCGTTTCTTCTCAGTCTCATTTTTTGCAGCAATCATTGCCATCTACGCATCTTTTTTCTTATTTACTGCCTTTTTTACCGACTCATTCCACCAAGCACATTTTTTCTGTCTACCTACAATCACTCTTCCACATATTCGCACGGCACAATTGACAACAGAGTTTTTCAAGCTTATCCATGCACTTTCAACGTCAGTGTCTTTTATTTCGTTCCACACTGCTTCATTCACATTCAACTCTTTATTGACAGCATCTGCGTATTTCATTCTCGCACCATTATCCACTAGTTTGTCAACCCTAATTCTGGACGTTCGCACTACGTTTGCTTTTTTTCTCCTCACCCACTTTTTCCCTAGACACACTCTCGATACAACCAAAAAGTGGTCCGATCCACACTCCGCTCCGCGCATTACTTTTGTGTCTTTCACCAGGTTTCTAAGCCGTTCATCATACACTATCAAGTCTATCATACTTTTAGATTCACCTCTTTGCCATGTATACATATTCACATTTTTATGTTTAAACCACGTATTGGATACAAACAGGCTTCTCTCAACACAGATGTTCAGCAGGTGTTCACCATTCTCATTGATTCTTTGGTCTCCGAACTTTCCTAGAACGCGTTCACTATGTTCTCTCTGTACACCCACCCAACCGTTCATATCCCCTAATATAATCACTCTTTCGTTTGGCTTACATACGTTCAACACGTTCTCCACTTCATTCCAGAAGTTCTCACGCTCCTGGTCTCTTTCTCCATTCACCGGTGCATAGCATGCAATAAGAAAAATTCTTCGAAACTCCACTTTCATTCTAACCCATATTACCCGGGGAGAGACCAATTCGTACTGTTTAACACATCTTTTCGCTCGTTCACTTATGATCACCCCAACTCCTTTTGCGCCATGCACTTCCGTCTCAACTCCTGACCATAGTGCCAGGCTGCCATCCTCCATCTCCACATCATCATTTCCTTTGTGCTTTGTCTCCGATACACACAGAATATCAAGGTGTCTTTCATACATTACATTCGAAATTTCAAATTCTTTACCATGCATACCTCTAACATTCCACGTACCGACTCGCCATTCATTCCTTGCACAGTCGTCAGCAACGGGGCCTGTCTGTTTCGACCTTGACCGCCCCTTGTAGCCAGGTCGATCCGAGGCAATTGTATTGTTCTCTTGAGTAATACCTAGCGATCAGACCGGTTACTGGCCAAATCGTGCCCCGGACGATGTAGCATTGCCTACTAACGGTATCGTCCTACTACCGGACAGTTATGTCTACTGTCACGACATAATAAATAGATATAAATAATCGGTCGTATACTTACTGTATGAATCTCACAAATGTACATATACATGTACATTTTTTTTTTCTTCTTACCTACCTTTCAATCACACCACGCGCTTCAACCATATTGCTCTATACGCGATTCCTGGTTTCGCGCCCCTTTATTTTTTATTCTCTTTTTTTTTGCTTTTCGAGTTATAGTTATTTCAATGTCATTTACTTTTATTTATAAAACCAGTTTTATTATTGTCGCGCGCACGTGATACTTAAACAAATATTTTATTAGTTCTCTATGAATTCACCGTTATTTCAACAATGATACCTGTTCGGGTCCACTCCTTAGACAAAAGGTTTACGTTTGGTTTATAATTTTTTAAGTTAAAGTTTTAACAATCACATGGGTTTAATAGAGCCGTATTTTTCGTAACTACTGCAGCAATCCTAAACGTTACTTCGCGCCTATTTCAATTAAAGAGCCTTTTACTGGTTAGATTATTATCATTATCTTTGTTTATTACTAATATTCAAACCGCTGGGTATTAAAACCTGTTCAGACGCTTACCCTTATTTAATTGATTTAGAATTTGTCATTTAACATTTATTAACATGTATTTAACTGAAAGCACCGAATAAAGCTTGACTGAACAATGTTGAAATGCAATAAAAAGGTTTAATTACAGAAGGAAACCTTATTATTATGCATGAGCCTATTATGTGAGTGTCTAAGTGTAACATTTTATAATCTCAGGACTAAAAATCTTTGGGGTTCAAATCGTGTATTTGTAGAATATTTGTTACTATTTTTAAACGTTTCTACACATTTATGTACAAATTCAGCTGCGAAAAAGACCAAAAACGTTGTATTGATGACCATAATTATGGTTTACTGTTAATTTCATACTTCACACTTGCTTTTGTGGAGTACTTGGTCCAAATTAGGTTTTTGACAAAAAAATGGAAAATCAAAATTCATGAACCCCTATTTCCACCAAAGTGATATAGCTAATTATGGTTTATATTGTTACACGATATCAAAATTGTTATTTATGCAACAATTTAGTTTTCCTTGGCATGGTTCTTGCTACATGCGGAAACCAACTTAGTGGGCTTGATTAACTTGTGACTAGATTGCTATGCTATACTCACCCATTTATATCGGTTATTTACCGTTTGATTTGAACAATATAAGAATTGTTGAAAAAGTCTCCACTTTCCAATCCCGAAACGGCCCCAATTGATAAGTCGAATTTTGGTAGGATTTTGAATAATGGCAAATGGTTTTTGTACGAATCGTATTTATCCTCACAACTTTGCGTAGGAATGTAAATCTCTCTCTTTGCTACGCATCTTTGAACGAATGTGCTAGTTAGGGACGCCCATTTGCTCTACCAACTAATCTATCGAAACACAAGCCTCAACCGATACAAGTTTAGCCTATATACATGTAGAAGTGGTATGATTTCTCTATATAATGAGGTCACTGTCACTTATTTATACGATGGAATGTGAGCCCACAAATCCCTAGGTTTTGCAAATACCATAGCAACGTGACTGGTGTTTAAATTTTCATTAATATTACCAATAGTAATACTAAGTTACACAAGTTATTTGTATTTAACGAAAGTATAGACGTTCACATGTAAATTACGTAATTAAAATGTTTTTTATATGTGTTAAAAAAAACCTTTAAAGCGGAACAGAGGGGAGTACATAGGAAATTAGTTATTTGCAGATAATTCCCCCCAGATTCCTCTACAAGAGCGGTAACAGTGTCTATCGAAAGAGGATTATTTTCTGATTCTTCCAATTCCGAATAATTCTTAAATAACCGCTTTTTAAAATAAAAAATTCATTAAGTAAATTTGAATATATTCAGAGAGTATGGTCTGCCAGGATATGTCAAATTTTATTCCTTCTTTAAATAATTCGTACCTACTAACAAACATCAATAATGATGATGTCTATTGTAATGAAGAACGAGTATTAATTGCGAGAACATATTACATTGGCGCGAGTTACAGAAAGATTTCGCGATTTGTTAAGTACAATAGAAACCTATACCATCGCTAAATACAATACAGCCGCTTATTCCACCGCTAGTGTACCAGCAGGTAGAAAAGGTGAGACTGTAACTTTTCCAATGCGTGTGTTTGGAAAATCCTAAAGAACTACAAATATCACCCATACAAACAACAGTTTTGTTGCCAATAAATGAAGAAAGTAGGCGTGTGTTGTGCAAAGAAATTCAATAAAGATCAAACCGAAATAGCGACTTTCTATCATCTGTTCGTTTCACTGATGTGTGCACTTTTACACTTAAGAATGAACCAAACGTTGAGTTCTTGACATTAAGACTAAGAAAATTCCCGAATCTTGGAACATTTAGTAAGTGAGATTGGCTCTGCATTAGAAGAAGTGGCCTAATCATTGCATCGCTCAGAGTGGCTCCCACTTATGACTTCGTCTTGTGGTGGTTATCTCCAAAATAAAATTATAAAACTCGCTACCCAAATATTAATTCTTTTTGCTGATTCTTCACTTATCAATAACTAACACCTGACTCAAGTTAGAAACCCGTTTCATAATCTAGTGGGATACGGTGTGCATAAAAAGGAGGACTGTCTGAATATTTGTTGTAACTACCAAATACAAATTTTTACATATCGTGCAGATCGTATTTTCAGAATGCTTAAAATATTTACCACAATACTCTATTTCAATTTCCAAACGCATTTATTTAAGAAGTATTTGGTGTTGTAACAAAATAATCCTCTTCATATAGACATCGTTACCACCCTTATAGAGGAATCTGGAGAGGAATAATCTACAAAAAACTAATTCCCATGTTATTTCTCTATGTTTCGCTTTAAAGGTTTACAAACAGTATATATTACGACATAATCGGCTAAATATTACATTTACACTGTTGATATTAATGTACTCAAAATTATCTTAATATCTGAATATATCTTAATATTGCTTAAACTCTGTGTTACCTTTCGCAAAGGTGCATTACGTTCCATTTCGATAAATTTTGTAACTAAATCCAACCGAGTAGTTGGATCTCCATTTAATTCTAAACAATTGGGAGAAAGAGGCAAAATTGGAAACGTTATATCACATTCATTACAGAAATCTATATCGTCTATATTTTTAGAACCAGGAAGCAATGTCCGCATGGACAAGCTTTTGGATGAAATGGAACCATGGCTGTCACATATTCAGGAACTAATTCGTCGCCCTAAAACTTTATATCAGAAAAACAAAAATTACTTTATACCTACCATACCTTAATATAATAATCCCTTAAACTAGCAGAAAAGGCTGCAGCCAAAACACCAGTGAAAGTTGATCTGTACCTTCTTCTTAATTCATTAATTTTTTGCAAGTATTCTTTAGATTCGTCTATGTAGAATGCTACAAAGCCTTTCTTAGTTTTCAATTGGGAATGTGAATTAAACAAAAATATAGGTCTAATCATTAACAAAATAAACGTTATGGCTGGCCAAAAAAAGAAAATACCAAACCACTGCATTATTTCTTTAACATGTACCTTATGCTCTTCCTTTTCTTTTGTATGAGAATTTTTTTTTGAACCATATCCAAATATTCCAGATATAAACTTAAATATATTCACACCATCCGCTACGCTGTGGTGAAAACGAAATAAAAGTGGATAACAAGTATTTGCGCTACCTGCTTTCCAAATCAATGGTTGCATACCG